>PVKN010042569.1:0-10387 GCA_004027915.1 Capromys pilorides | reverse complement strand
ACCTAAACTATGCTACCTCATGAAATCCCCATTTCTCCAGGCCATCATATCAGGAGTCAGCTTCAACTCAGGAAATTGAAGCTAGACACAAACATACTGCCAAGCAGAGCCCTCTGCACCTGGGAATACGAAAGCCTACAAAAACAGAGCAAAACTTAGGGCATGTGTTTAAATTAAAAACATTCCCATTAATCCCCATCAAAACACTGACCCTGTCTTGGAACTCACTTATTCCGTCATTCTTGCCATTATCCAAAGCAGGTCTGAGAGTTTTCTTTGTGAATATTTTTGCAATGTATGATCTAAAACGCAGTGAATGCTGGTGCCCCATATCCATTCCCATCATCCTGGAAATGCAGGCTGGTAAAAACAGGACAGTGTCCTCACCTGTCTTATACTAGATCTGACACCAGGAACTACTGACTGTTTTCTAAAGTCAAAATGATTGTGAAAGAGCAACATTTTCAATTGAGTTAGAACATCAAGGCAGCTGTAACAGCGTACTTGAAGACATTACTGAAAGAGGACTTCCAGAAATCCTTCAGAAAATGGCCAAGGGTGATGGGATAAGTGTTTTTGAAGTGAGAAACTATGTTGCAGGGTGGGTAATGGCAATGAGTCATTTACTGTGATTTTTTTTAAAAATATCTAAAACATTCACCATATATTTTTATAGTATATTTATCCTCCAAAGGAACAAGGCTCACTCAACATGGAACACTTCTTCATTTATTCTAACATTCAACATGCATTTATTCTACTTTATATCAGGGAATGCTGGAGGCTGATGTCAGTTAATCAGAGGGTTGAGTGACAATACTGTAGAAAGGATCCTTTCTCTACTACTTGAAGTTTCAAAGGCTTGGCTTTTAGGTTCGAATACACAGAGCCAAATATGCTGTTGCTGCTGCTGCTGCTGCTGCAGCTGCTGCTGCTGGTGATGATGATGATGATGATGATGATGACGACGACGACGATGATGATGATGTGATGAGGGTGGGGCAATGTACCAATAAATGTTTACAGGCTTAGATCCAGCACATCTGAATTTGTATTCCAGCTACACTTCTTTCTAGCTTCGTGATCTTACGTAATTTATTTTATCATTCTAGGTCTAGCTTCAATCATCTAGAAAGTAGGCACCTTGATCAAATATGCCAGCATTCATAGTGTCCCAAGCAGTTTCTTACCCATGACTGGTATTGTGATCAGCATCTAGGATAGTACTACATGTCTGGGCACCACTCAATAAGCATTGATTGGATGCCTGAAACTGTGTTTGTCTTTAGAGAAATTTCATAGCATCACATAGCGACCAAGCAGAAAAATATTACTGTGATACTTTTTATGACGAAGATACTGAGACTCAAAAGGAGTGAGCACCTCTTGGAATATTTGGATAGTGCACAGGAGGAAGTATGGTCATGTGGTGGAGAGCTGGCATGGCAAACACAGGTCGCAACCTTTAATTTATCTTTTAGGTACAGTTTCTGGCTGTTCTCTAAAGTCAAAATGATTGTGAAAGAGCAACATTTTCAATTGAATCAAGACATCAAGGCAGCCATGACAGCATACCTAAAGACACTACTGAAAGAGGACTTCCAGGAATCCTTCAGAAAATGGCCAAGGATGATGGGATAAGTGTTTTTGAGGTGAGAAAGTATGCTGTGGGGTGGGTAATGGCAATGATTCTTTTAATGTGATTTTTTAAAAAAATACTTAAAACATACACCATATATTTTGATAGTATATTCATCCTACAAAGGGATATACTTTCAGTTATTAAAACTCAGATCATTCTATAGAAAGTTCAAAAACTCAGTGAGGTTTCAGCTCTCCACCCATCACTATACACTTACAGCTAATGCCCCTGCACAGGTGCAGGCTCATTTCCTGCCTCTTTACTCCAGTCATTCCAGAACTTGCAGGATCCATGAGGCAAGATCCACCTCTGAGATCTTCCTCTTCCTCTTCTTTCTCATAGCTCTGGTTTCTCTTGAGGCTCTTGAGCATCCAATGAAACTGGAGGTTTTCTGGTGGTGAACTGCATCTCTTACGTCCCCCTTGAGTTCTCCTGTGCTCTGGCACCACAAAGGTACCTTGCCTAGATGTGGTGACACTGGCAGAGTTAGCATTCCCATCACCCTAGATGGGGGTGAAGCATCTAATCATTGCTTATTATTCTGCAGAGCTGTTTGTCTTCAAGGCTATTGACAGTAACCAATGCTTCAACTCTTTTTGCTAATGAGAATCTCCTCCTCTACCATTGGGGATCCTCTGTACAGCTTGAGAATTTCTACCTTTTTATGTAATTTAATAATCTTTCAGTAGCCATAAAGCTACAGGAAGCAAAGGGTAGGTACTCTAACGAGTTCTTCATGACAGTTTCGCCTGTCCTGTGACTTTGGAGTGCGCCAGTTAAGTCTCCTCCTCTAAATACCAGATATACCACTATGTCATCCCTAGAAACAAATTACTCCCGGAATTCTGTTCTTCTTTTACTCTGTGGCTTCTTAAAGACAAGTCTACTGGTCCTGAAGCTCTAGAAGCTTCCAGCTGAAAGAAAGAGTGGCTCTGCTCCTAGTAGGCAGCAGTCCCATCACCCTTCCCTGCATGATTCTCTTGCAGCTTTCTCCTTTCCTAACCAAAAATCTCTTACTTATTTCATTAATACTCTGTCCCATCCAGAAATCAAGCCCAAGCCAAACATCAATTTAAAATGAATTCCTGACATCTTATATTTGAATCTTACATTCCACCTAGCTCAAAGATTTTTCCCCTAGTGTATTATGCAAGATTTAAATTAACAAAAGGCAATTCCATACATTATGCTAATTTTCGAGGTCTAAGAAAATTGCTGAAAGCACAATTCAGTTGCCGAAAATGGGTGATGCAGTCAAGGTGGTGATGCACTAAGATTTCAGCCAGCATCTCTCAGTTTTCCTTACTAATTGATTCTTTCTTTGTATAAATGCTGCAGCAAAGAGACCAGCACTCCAAAGGTTTTGTTATAGATCTACTGAGAGTTCTTCTAATATGCACAGAGACCCATAGATACTATTGTTTTTGAACACTGATATGTTTACTCATAGAAATTTAATATTCAAAGAATCCTGCCGCATAAAATACACACCTTCTACAAAAATGCAAGGATTCATGTGATTCCTGCGTTCCAAATCCTATTTGTAAATAAACTAATTTCTTTTGCACCTATGATCAGACAGCAAAGCACATATATGTTAGAAAATGAAAACGCTATCAAATCTACTCTAAAAATAAAACTGTCTTCACTTCCTTTCTAAGATACCCTTCAGCTAGGCAGGTATACCAAACTGTTTCTTAAAACACTATAGAGTGAATGTTTTGGCTTTGTAGACCATGCTTGCTTTGTTTGCATTGGAAGTTGGATATAGATAATGTGAAAACAAATAAATGCTCTGTGCCTTTTTTTTTTTCCATGAAAGTTTATAAAAATAGGTGGTGGTCCAAATGAGCCCTGAGGTAATACTTTTTCATGCTTACTTTAGAGATACAAATATCCTGGGCCTACATTGTCCTAACTCATAGCCAGAGCTTCAGCTTAAAGTTCAGAACTCCTGTTTATATAAAGAGCATCTTCTAGATGCAAGGAGAAAATGATATATAAGACATACTCTGAACCTTCTATTTTGGGTGGAAAGGTAAGGGCAAAAGATAACAAACTATACACCAAGGAAGACAATGGCTGCGTTGTCTAATTGAAGGACCTTTGGACCCAAGAGTCATCCAGAAGAAAATACGGGACAAATTCATAGAGAAAGTTTTGTTCATTTAGAAAATCAGTTATCATGCATTGGCAGAGTGCCAGTCTAGCAAATCCTTTGCTTTTCTAGAAACTCAACTCTTCAAGTAAAGAAGGGGTGAAATCCATAAGTCCTACAGATATCTGCTATCAAAGTTTTGTCATTCATGGCTTTACTGAGAAGATAGAAAGACTTGAAATGGTAAGGCTTGGTTGGTAAACATGATGCAGTGTAACCATTATGAGGGCATTTACCCTGAGTCTCTGTTTCTTCAGTTCTAAGAAAGGAATGGTAACACCTGCCCATTTTTTCAGTTAAAGAGAAACAAGATTTTGGTCCAGAAAGTGCCTTGATGACTTCAACATGCTGTATTATCTGTAGCTAGCAAAATCCATTTTTCTGGACTAGTTTACATAAATAGCAATATTGGGTCATACAGCAACAGCAGGATAACAATAGGGGAACCAATGTGGCAACTATATCATTGGGTGAATGTCCTTCAGTTCAGGACACTGAAAATGCAGCTCAACTATGTTATCTTCTGACTATGTCATGTTTCTATGATGAAAACTGGAGAATCTGATTAAGTGAAGACATTGAATTCTGTGACCTTGTAGGTAGCCATGACTTCAACAAAACTAAAGTCTCAGGGAATTGGAGAGAGGTAGAATGAAGGCCCACCCTTCATTAGGACCTTTTAATCGCCTTAGTCACCAGGTTTTGGGATCAGAAAGGCAAACAGGTTAGCCTACGACTGGAGGTCTTCTGAAATTAACATAGTCTACATCACTCTGTCTCCAGATATCATCTGCTGATCACCTCTGTCTCCTTTGCAATGTATAGTGGAAATAGTATGATAGTATGTATCCATACTGGGGACCAGTGAGGAGTAGATTGCTGGCGCCCAGCTATTTGATTTGGGCATATCACTTCACCTGTCTACACCTTACATGTCCCTCCTGTAGGGTAGATATTTGTGCATTCGTTATTCCAAAGTTGTCAATTGGCTGTCTGCAATGTGACTAGCTCATAAGCACATGAAAGGAAGGGGATTAAAGTCTTAACACCTGCTAAGTGATAGCCATGCCTTGTGGTGCTGTGTGAGATGATCAATCATTACACAAAGCTAGCCTCCATAGCCAAATTCTAAGGTGAAATCACTGTTGGAGATCAAACTTCAGGCCCTGTGCTGATCTCCCAGGCACCAGGCTGTGCCCATAACTCTGGGAAGTCCACATGATTTCTCCCTGGAGTGAAACCTCTCCACAGGGAAGTCTTTTATCCTTAAGGTAAATGAAATGGGGCTGCAGGTAGGTGCTCTTTCAAGTGGTCCATCTGGTTGAAGTCCAGCAAGACTTCCTCATAAGCCTTAGTCATGCCCTACTTTCCATAAGGATATATCCAGAGGGAGGGGGTAAAATGTGTATGTCATAATGCAGTCACAGAGCTGACTTCCACTCTGACAGAACATTCTGATGGAAAGGCTCAGTACTGACTTTGATCATTCAGTGCTTTCTATTTTTTACGTTGAAGGTGGGATTGCAAGTTGCCTTCCCCATTCAGTCCTGGCCTGGAGCTTCCTGATAGTTTACCGTCTTTGCTCAAACCTTTCACAAGTCGCCTCTATACCATGCTCCTATGCTGGCTGAATTATTGTCTTATTTAATATAGAACAACCATTCTTCATCAGGGCAAAATAAAATAAAATATGGAATATACTTATTCAATAAAAGAAAGAAAGAAAGAAAGAAAGAAAGAAAGAAAGAAAGAAAGAAAGAAAGAAAAAATGCTGCAGGAAAGAAAGAAGAAAGAGAAGAGAGAGAGAGAGAGAGATATAAAGAAAGAGAGAGAGAGATTCCTTTAAGAACCTTTAACACTACTCTCCCCGACCAAGTGCTGGGAGTGTGAATCCCAGCTGCATCTCTCAGATGCTTATTGTATGACACAGTATTTTCAAGTGCTTCTTTCAGATGCCCTCTTAAAAAGGCGTATGGTGTGGCTCAGGAATTTGAATGTGTACCAGGATCACCAGGGGGCTCTTTAGAAATGCAGATGCTAAGGCTGCAGCCTCTTCAGGGCTGACTTCTGTCACTCTGGCATAGAGAATGACATGTTAGAAGTTGCTCATCCTAATTTGTGAGCACCCACTATGACCTTGTCAGGAAATGTGTCACCCTGATGTTAAACAACCTGTGATACAAATTACATTACATAAACCAACAAGTAAAGTACATAAAAAAGGTCATACATCATCCCTTCCAAATTCTCATACTCCATTTCACTCTCATGTAATATTCTGCTGCTTACTGTAACTGTATAGGAGGAGAGCTTTAACAAGTATAATACATCTTGTCCTAACTCTGTATAGAAAAACAAGGCATTGGTAGCTTGCAGTAGGCCACAGCTGCATTTACACTAGGGATATTAATAGCTTCTTTAAAATCACTTCCTGAACCCCTTCTAGAACCACCTCATGAAGCTGACTATTCAATATTCTCTAAACATTCTCCAACATGAATGTGTAGTGTTGATGCTGCTCCTGGTTGGAGCCAGTAATATGCATTTGTAATAAGCACTCTAGGCAATTCCGATAAAAGTGGCTTCTTGGCCATCAGAGTTAAGAAAGCATTGACAAGGACTCAGAAAAAAGCCAAATCTCAGACAAAATGTACTTTGGTTATTTGCCAGATGCCTTAAAATTCTACGCAAAAACATAATGTCTGGTATTGATGACAATCTCAAGTATAACATAAGAAAGACCTGAGTTCCAGACATGGCCCGTGACTTCAGTGTAACACTAAGTAAATTATTTCATATCCATAAAATCTTAGTTCTCTCATCTCAGAAGTGGGTTTTTAAAACTTACTTTTCAGATTCACAATAAAATAAATGTAAAGGTGTTAAGAATACAACATCACGTTCTACAAAACCATGTACATGGTTTCAAGGTAAATCCTAAGGGGATTTGACTGAACTTGTCAGACATGAAAATTACATATTTTATTATATAGTTCTTGCTTTAACTTGGACTTAACTGCCCAACAGAAAAGTTTAACCATGAGGCATAAAAAGTAAAGCCAGATAAGTACGCTGAGATGTAAAAGGCTCAAGTCAACAGCTTCCAACATTGCCAGTTCTGCCGATAACCCACTACTCTTGGACTGTGCATAGAACTACTTTCTCTTAGTTGGATGAGAAGAAATTTTTGTACCAGTAGTGTTTAGAAAAGTTATCATGTCTGCATCTTGTGCTCTGAACAACTATTATAATATGGATTGTATCAATTATTGCGGTTGTCCTATTAACGCATTTTGAAACTGCCTCAATGTTATCTCTTATTAAAAGTAATAAAAAAGAATAAATTTCAAGCCTCAGACCTAATAATTATTTGCTAAACAGTGAGTGTTATTAATTATCATTGTGACAATGTTGGTATTATTTTTTAATAGGGGAATTTGGGGGAAAAGCCCTTAAAGCCATGCAAATAGTTGATGGATGCTAAACTAACTTGGTAATTCATATGAATTCACTCTGCACTAACCTTATTTAGTAACCTGAAATTAAGAAGGCTTCAGAAGATACTGTCCGTTTCAATTTAAATGATTATACTCTAATAATATAAGTAGGGCATCCCACTTTATAATGATTGCATCCTGGATCTTTGTAATCCCTTCAGGACTGGGTTCTGAAACTCTACCCATTGAAAAAATGAGGAAACAAGCTCAGGAGGGGTCCATGCATATAGTAGGAAAGAAGAGAGTGTCCTGGAGAAGAAATCATAACCTTCAGAGCCACCTTCCTCTCCTAGTACTGTAAGCCTTCCCAGAATAAAACTGCCAGCCATAAGGGAATTCCTAAGCTGAAAGCAAAAAGAAGTACACAAATTAAAAAGTCAGGGTCAAAGTTGATTCTATTAGATTAATTATGAAACACTCACAGCATTCCAGTGCTACCCGTGACCAGTGAGGGAAGTCATGTGCAGTATATATTTACCTTGGATGATACTGCCACCAAAGAAAGAGGTCGGAGTTATATGGACAGATAGTTTGAGGAACTTTGCTCTGATTTCATTAAAACATCACAGTTTTAATGAAAGGAGGGGAATATATCCATCTTACAGGTAAAGTGGCATACTTGCAGGATGATGAGACTCGGCACTGGGAGATCCCTTGCTTTCAGATTTGATCATGAAACCCTGCGATCTCAGGCAAAACTTGAGACTTGTCTGGGGCTCACCAGTAATAGTCACAGTACTTAAGTTTTACATTATTTGGAAGATGTCACAAAATCTAAATCTCCTGAAGTGTTTCACAGAATGCTCCAGTAATCTCAGAAGCAATCAGCAATTGTCAATCTCTTCTTTCAGTTTAGAAGTTAATATTTAGGTTCAAAGGCATCAACCAAGCACTAAGGAAGTGCTGAGTACAGTTTAAGGGCTGTAAGTGCATAGTGGAAAAACTAAAGAAAACCCCTCCTGGAAAGAAATTAAGTTTTAGCGAGGGAGGAAGATGATAAGGCACAGTGTAGCACATGAGAACCTGGCTGCATCTGTTAGAAGTGTGAACTCCACAAGGCTGGACCCTTGGCAGAGTGACAGGATCTCAGGGGTGCTAGGGTGGGTGTGAAATTTGCAGTGGATGGCTTTTGAGAAGGTGTCACTTGTAATAAAAAATGGTAAGCTATGGGGATAGCCCAAACAACAGTGGTCCTCCCACAGATAGCTATGCAAAAGTCCTGCAGAGCATCCTAGGGGATAATGGCAGAGATACAGAGATGGAGGCAGGACTGCTCATAGAGATCTCCACAGCCTGCTGAAGCAACTTTTACTTTCTTAAACCATTTTATGTTTATGAAATGAAATAATTAGATCTACAGAATAGTTGCTGAGATAGTAAAGAGAGCTCTGGAGTACTGTACTTTGGCTTTCTATACAGCCAACATCTTACCTGATCATGTGCATTTTATCAGAACTAAGAAGTTAACATTAGTCTATCACCATTAACTAAACTACAGACTTTTATTGAAATGTACTCAGCTTACCCGCTAATGTCTTTGTCTTGGTTCCAAAATCCAATCTAGGATCTCAAGTTGCATTTATAGGATTTTGGCTTTTACTCTGACGGAAATAAGAGAGTCCCTTGAAGGCTTTTAGCAAAGGAAGGAGATGAAATGACTTATGTTTTAGCAAGATTTCTAGCCGTTTTCTTTCTCTACTTCTATTGGAATTGAGAATAAGAGGATAGAAGGATTACTGGAATTGTGATTTAATAGGCTCTCACTGCCCACCCTTATGCTGCCCAAAAGAAGAGCAGATGTCTCTTATCAGAGCTACACCAAAAGAAATGGCCAGAACCAATTATCAGGCACTTCATAAATACACGATGCTGTGTAAATGCTAAATAATAAACATAATATTCATTTCCTTAGTGTGTAGCTTGACTTTTATTACTGCCAATGCTAATTGTTCCAACACCTTGGATTTACATTACTCCTTTCTCCCTAATAACCAGCTATTTTCAACTTCTATTTTCTTAATTGTCTGAACTAATAAGCTTGCTTGGTTAAAACATGGAGATAATGTGGCCAAAACTACAGGGCTGGTGGCAGGCATTTGGCTTTGGATAAGAAAAGGAAACAAAATTAGAGCACTCAGTATCCATAAGGATCATTCTCTATTGGGTCACATTAAGTTAGAGGTGTTAGGTGCTTGGTTTAAAAGCAGCTGTATTAACTTACTAGAATTTGTGAAGGTTCACAGCTTCTCAGCTAGGTAACTGCTATGTGGTGAACATACTTATTTTTTTTCCTGGGGAAACTGTGTCATTCTACCTGACAGAATATCCCATAGCTCAGCTCAAGTACCTCACTTTCTTCATTCAAATCTTTTCTTTAGCACATAGTGTGCAACCTGGACTACATTAGCTAACCTCCTTGTGTTTAGCTTGCTAAAACCACATGGCCTTTTACATAAGAGTACATAAAATATAGAACTGCTGGGAAGATAAAACCCCATGGAAGCATGTCATGTAATGCCCAGAAGATAGTCATCAATGTGATCCTGGGATGACTAGAGACTTCTGTGTCTCATCAGCCACCATTCTTGCTTCGTTTAGCCAACTACTTGATAATTTGTTGTTAAGGTAACCCATACATTTCCCCATCAGCTGAAGTAGACTTTGAGCTCAGTTAATATGACTGAGTCCTCTTTGCACCTCTTATTAAAAGACTGGCACTAAGCCTGGCATTACCTTATGGCTTCTGAGAGAACTGAGCACCTCAAAAGGACTCTCATTCTAGGCACAATGGAGGTTGGACACTGCTTTTTACTACAAATCATGTAGACAGAGCTGGCTTCTTTGGCCAAGGAGCTCAAGATCAGGCTGTGATTTTCCAAATGTGAAGACAATGTGCAGACTCCACATGGATATGTAAGGAACTGCAGTGAACACGTCATGCTGGTAAGGCTCAGCAGTGTCGTTTAACAGTGAACTCTACGTTATCCACATGTAATAGGCATTCCCCTTCTTCCACATGCCTCACCTCCCCTTGCTGGAGTTTATACCACTGTTCAGGAATGTTGTACAGCCCCTGGAGTGTCACAGGAA
>PVKN010042568.1:0-10380 GCA_004027915.1 Capromys pilorides | reverse complement strand
TCTCTACCTAAGGCTGTGAGGGGGCAGAAAGCAAACCCGGACGGGGCTGTCAGGCCAAAGAAGCAGGCAGGGCGCACAGGCGACCGTCTCTCCCCAGCTCCCGCCCCACACCCCCGGGTGCCGACCCAGGGTGCCACAGAGATTCCACTCCTTACCCCCACGCAGGGGCAAAAGACACCACCACCACATTTGCGTGGAGCGCGGGATCCCCAGCCCCCGCCAGACCAGGCGCAGAGCAAGGGCGGCGCGCGCCCCCACGTCCACCCCCACCGCCGCCGCCGCGACCCCGAGCTCCCTCCGCGCACGTGCGCGCCGCCCACGCTGAGTAAACACCGCACTTGTTGACGCGCTCGCCCGAGCGCTCGCCCCAGCGCCGCCTGCTGTCCGCGGCCGCTGCGCCGCCGCCCCTCCCCCTCCGCTCCCGGGCGTCCCCCCCCGCCCCACCGCCGGGGACCGTGATGGACGCCGCCCAGAGTCCCCGCCAGGCTGCCGGCCCCGCACAGAGGTCCAGCGAGCAGGAGGCTGGGCCAGGGACGGTCGCGGGCAGCTGTGGGGCAGCCTCGGGGTCGGGGCGCGGCCGTCGGCGGGCGCGGCCGGGAGAGCGGTTCAGCGCCCGGCCCTGCCCGTGCCCCGCCGCCGCCAGGGGCTTAGCCCCCGAACCCGGGCGCGCAGAGCTCCCAGACCCCAGCCGTTACTCTGGGGTCGCCCCACTCACCCCTTCTGGCCCCCGCCGCAGAGTCAGACACACTCTTGTGCCTGAGCCTGGGCCACGAAAGGGGGGCGGCCCCACTTTAACCACACTTACCTGGGGTCCGGCCCCGCCGCCCGTGTGCGTTCCCTGGCTGCCCTCTGGCGGCGGCCGGGAGAACCCGCCGCGCCGCGCTCCGCCCCGCCCCGCCCCGCCGCGCCCCGCCCAGAGCTGCGACCTGTTGCTGCGGCCGGCGGGAGAGTCCAGGCCAGAGGTCACACAGAGACGACGGCCCCTCTCCGGAAGGTCGTCTTTGCTACGGAACGGATCTCTAGGCTTTTGTTCCTGGATAACAAATAGCATTGGCTTTCCACTAAGCAGCTTCAAGTCTTTAATCCCAAATTTAAAGTGTGATTTGTAGAAAACTCATTCTAGTGACCCCAGGAGGCGAGAAGAAAGGAAGATGTGATTTCAGGGGCCTGGCACTAGCTGGAGATATATATATCCCCGACAAGGCATGAACTCAAACACCTAGCTATAGTCCCAAAATGAAGTCACCATAACAAACGGAAGCTCTCCTCTGCTTTGTCTTTACCGATTCAAAACTAATCTGCCATAGTCTCCATTTCCACATTTTTATTTTGCTTTTTTGAGACAAGGTCTCACTTCGTAGAGTAGGCTGGCTTTGAACTCACTTTGTAGCTCAGGCTGGCCTTGAACTCACAGCAACCTTCCTGCCTCAGCCTCCCAAGTGCTAGGATTACAGGCATGTGCTACCGTGTCCGCTTCTTACCTTTTTTTTTTTTTTTAATGAAATAATTTCCTGGGGTGATTGGGGAAATCAATAGCTGAGTGAAAACTAAATTTGGGAGTGCAGGTTTGCCAACTCTTGCAGCAGCCTCCTTAGTACCAGTCATCATGACTGTGAATTACTTTCTCCTTCATCCCGAGTGTGATCTTGGGTGAGAGAGTGAATCTGCACACTAATGCTGGCCTCTAAACTTTCTGCTTTACAGAAATGTTGTATAGCCGCTCTGTCCTCTAGCCACCTGGCATGGCACTTTTTACTTCGTTCACTATTACTTAATTTAAATTTAAATCGACTATGGGGCCAGCAGGTGCACATTAGACAGTGCACCCTCTGCTGCGATGGCCTTCGATGCCAAGGGGAAGATCACTGGAGTCCTTTGGTGAGGATCGATGAGCTCGTGTTGGGAAAGTCCTCTGCCCCCTGGCAGCGCTCAATGGCCGGGGCTGGGAATCAGCTGGGGACCAGCGTTTGCCTACTGTGCTAGAGGCCCTGGCTTTTCAGTGGTGGTGGTTATGAATGCCATTTTCACCACCTTCATCACCTCACTAACTTCCAAATCCCAAGGCTATAGGGCCCACCCAGCAACCCTCCACCTCGCCTCTAGGAGTTGCTTGCACCACTGCACAACTCCAGGATAGTGTTCACTATCTTGTGGGGGAAAGGGGACCCCACCCTCTCTTTGGACCAGCTGCTAGCCACGTGAAAAGGTCTTACACCCTGAGGAGAGCTTGCCTCCAGATAGCGCCTCCCCTGGCTGGAGGCCCTGGCCCTGTGCAGATAATGCAAAGTAGATCCCTTTATTCCTGCACTAGTAAAGCTTTCAGTGGACGCTTGTTGCAGCTTTGCTGTGTGCTATGGCTGGACTGGGGACTCTTACATGGTTCACTTAACTCTTGTTTTCCCCAGGTCTCCTGCCCAGGGGACTAGGCCCCAAGACTTAACAAAATTGCCTTTATCTGGCTGTACCTGGAGGCATCTTCTGTCTGTTAGCTTGCTTGGGAGCCAGTTGCTTTTCCCCTGTCCCTTGTGGGATGAGCTGTCCTCCCTTTGGGGCTCCTGCATGCCCACTGCTGAAGTGACACACAACTTCACATGTGTGTCAGCGTGTGTACCCCAGGCTCACCACCCCACACAGCCTTGTGCTCCAAATTTCTGTAGAGAGACTGACAATAAGTTCCTTGTATTGTTACCAACTCCTTTTCCCATAGCTCAGAAAAAAGCATCTCTCTGAATCTACTCAGGAAAATTGAAAACGGCTTTTTTTTGTTTGCTGGTCCTAACATACATCTTTTCTTCAGATGGATTAGAAGTGGGGTTAGAGATAAAGCTCAGTGACAGCCTATTTCTAGTCTGGAAACTTAAATTCTGAGGGTCTATTAAGAAATAGAGAGTAAAGCTGGGCGTAGTGGTGCACGTCTGCAATCCCAGTACTTGGGAGGCTGAGGCAGGAGGATCAATGTGAGTTTGAGACCAGCCTGGGCTATAAAAGTGAGTTCAAGGCCAGCGTGAACGGCATAGTGAAACTCTGTCTCAAAAAGAAAAAAAAAAGAAAAGAAAAAGAAAAAAGAAAGAAAGAAAAAAAAAAAATAGAGCAAGCCAGGCATCGAGGTACATGCCTGTAATCCTGACACTGAAGAGACTGAGGCAGGAGGATTGCTGCAAGTTCAAGGCTAACCTGGAGGACATAGTTCAAGCCCAGACTGAACTGCATAGCAAGGCCTTGTCTCGAAACAAAAAGAAAAGTACAAGCATTGAAGCACACACCCATAATCCCAGTACTGGCTGGGCAAGAGGATTGTAAAGTCAAACTCAGCCTGGGCAATTTAATGACCTAGTGAGACCCTGTTTTAACAAAATAAATAAAAAGTGCTAGAGATGTGCCTGAGTGTGAAAGCTGTGGATTCAATCCCCAGGACCAAGAAAAAGAAGACCAGCAGGTAGGGTATCTGCGTGTGTAAAATGTCTTTTTTTCTACTGAATCTATAAGACACTGACAAATAGAGATTGGAATCATATGTTACTCCTGCAGGTATATCATCTTGCTAAATGAAGGCTTTTTGAATATGCATGAATAATGCATCATTATAAAGTTTTATGTATTTCCAAGTACCACTGATTTATGCAATACATAATCTATGCCATACATATTTGTGCCTTGGGTTGTAGATGTACTCCTAGTGGGCCCAAATACACACTGGTAGAAATTAATGATTATATCTGAAACTCTCCTCTCTTTGCTTTCAATTACTTGGCCTCCTTTTGGTTCAATAACCAGAGCTCCTTCTGTGTGTTTCATATGATCCACCGCACACCTATAATACAGCAGTGAAAGAGGAAAATCGGCAATCCACCTTTCATATTTTAAAGTTAGAGAAAAGCTGGGCGATGTAGTGCATACCCATAATCCCAGCACCCTGGAGGCTGAGACAGGAGGATCATTGCAAGTCCAAGAACCAGCATGGGCTGCAAAGTTAGCTCAAGGCCAGCCTGAACTACTAGAGAAACCCTGTCTCAAAAAGACAAAGAAAAGTCAAAGAAAGCCATGTGACTGTATACTCCTAGCCCTATAGACTCAAGCCTCTTTATTTGGGGCTCCAGTGGTTTCATTGCAGGGAGACAGTGCTAGGTATTATCTCCTGTGTTGATGAGCTACCTGTCTTTAATTGCCCATTCACCCAACCAGCAACATTTCTGGAGCGTCTTTTATGGACTGTCACTGTGCTGTGCATTAGGGACACGGAGAAGAGGGCACAGTGCTTATCCCTGGGGATTCAGGCGTGGTAAGTGGATGATAAAAATAAGCAGACAGGTCTTTAGAAAAATTGCTATAAAATGCTTCAAAATTGCTAGAGCATTCACTCCAGGGCCCAGGCAATTCCCAATGACACGGCATGAAGAAGCTGCAGGCCACATAGACCAAAATCACCCACATTTTTTTTTTCCATGGAGAGCATCCTAAAGGTATGCTTGAGACCTCAGTTTCTATGCTGTGGGAGCAAACCAGATTGGAAGAGTGACTCCAAGAAAAATCAGATTCCCTTTTCATCCACTAATGGCATTGGGCCCACACTTCCCTTTTCAGAAGATTAAAGGTAGGGAGCAGAACAAAAATCCTGTCACTAGGACAAAATACCTAATACCCACAGTGCCTACCTGGCAAATGCGAGGCCCTGGGTTTGATTCCTGGTACCAAAACAAACAAAAAACCCAACACCTTGCTAGGTGTGGTGGTGCATTCTTTTTTTTTTTTTTTTTAATTTTATTTATTTATTTATTTGTTTGATTGTTGTGTTTGTTTGTTTATTTATTCATTTTGTGGCTGGCTCAGCCTGCCCTGGTGGTGGTGCTGGCGCAGCATGTGGTGCCGGGGATCGAACTGCAGTCCCCGCAGTTGCCTGAGCCCTCCTAAGCAGGCGCTTTACACCACTGAACCATCTCGCCGGCCCCTGGTGGTGCATTCTTATGATCCCAGCACTCCAGAGGCTCAAGCAAGAGAATTGCTATGAGTTTGAGACCAGTCTGGGCTAAGAGTGTTCAGGGCCAGCCTGAACTGCATAGAGAAACACTATAGAAATTAAAAAAAAAAAAAAATTGAGACCCACAGTTTTAAGGAAATGAAGTTTATTTTGGCTCACAAGGTTTAAGTTCATATTCTACTAGCTCCAAGGTAGGACAGCATGGCCTAGGAGAGTTGCTCATGGCAGAGCGGACAGGAAGCAGAGCATCAAGGGAGGAGCCAGGAATGGCAGTATACCTTCCGGGTCACCCTTACACTAACCCATATCTTCTGACCAGATCCCACCTTCTAACAGCAAGTCAGTTTATACCACTGTCATAACCTGATCACCTTTGAAAAGCCATACCTCTGAGGGTACAAAGCTTTAGGGGGTCCACAACAGTGTACTCCTGGCCCAAAAAACTAATATACTCCTCCATATACAAAATACATTTAGCCTGTCTCTAACAGTTGTCAAAATCTTTTATATATATATATAATTTTATTTATTTATTTGTTTGTTTGCTTGTTTGTTTCTTTCTTTATTTATTTTATGGCTGGCTCAGCCTGCCCTGGTGGTGGGGCTGGCGTAGCATGTGGTGCCAGGGATCGAACCGCAGTCCCTGCAGTTGCCTGTGCTTTCCTAAGCAGGCGCTTTAGACCACTGAACCATCTTGCCGGCCCCACAGTTGTCAAAATCTTAATGGTTCTAGCATTGCTAAAATGTCCAAAGTCTTCCCTGAACCATAAGGCAAACTCTTAGCGGTAAACCTCTGTTATTTCAAAAATAAAAACACTGTGAGCGTACAATGGCACATGTTAAACTTTCTCATTCCAAAAGAGAGAAATAATAGAAGGATATAAACTAGTTGCACCAAAGCACAGCAGGGCAAAATTGAGTCCTGTAACTCTGTGTCCAGCACCTATGGCGGGCTGTGGTGAGAGGCAGCTTGAGCTTGCGCAGCCCTGCCCCTATAGCACCTCTAGTAATTGCAGCCTTGTGACTTCTCTATCAGGCTGGGTTTGTGCACTCCTGTGACTTTCCTCAGACATTCCATGCTCTGGATTCTCCAACTTCCTGGGGTCTCCGCTGTACTTTTGGCTTCATTTTCACAGCTTCATGCACTTGCCTTCTCAGGGTCACACTGCCTCACCTGGAAGGCCTTCTTCCAAAATCTGGGTAGAAACCTTCCTAAGCCCACAACACTCACATTCTGGATGCCTGTAAAACCAGTACCACAGGGGTGACACCAAGGTCTACTGCCAGCTCAAGCAATAGCCAGGTGTCCTCTTATTATGGCTACAGAGATTCCTGAGTACCTGAATGGCTGAGCTCCATGAACTTAATCCCAGAAAATAAATTCTCTAGACAGTTCTTTTGGAGCACATGCCCTGGAGGTCTCTTCTCAAAGCAGGCTTTCAGTTTTGACATTTTGAACCTGTGAAAGATGGAATCTTGCTGGTTCTTCACATGCCCTTAAACCATTTTTCCTCTTGTCCTGATCCAGAGCACTCGGTTTAGTTTTAATGCTAATCTTTGCAGCAACCAACCTCTTCTCTGTTACATCTTTGTGGTGCTTTCCTTCGGGAAAAACTAAAAACTAGTAAAATGGGCTTTTGCTCTTGATTTTCAGAACAAACTTAGCTAAAATACCCCAACAGTATCCATACCACAGCCCCAAGATTGGGCTGCCTTGAAATTTTCTGTGCCATGTTAATTAGGGTACCACCCTTAATCTCAGTCTTCAGAAAAGTCTTGGGATTTGAGCAAAATATGGAGAAATGTTCTGCCAGAGCATAACGCACATGACGGGGAGCCCAACTGCCTTGTTCTCAGCTTTAACCTTCTGAGCCTGATCTTTCCTGTCTGCTTATCAGCATTTAAGTCTTCTGAGCTCAGCCAGAATCTCTCATCAAACTTGGTTCACAGCATTTTGTAGTTTCTCTAGCTAATGTCTCCTAACCTTTTCAAATTCCTCCATGAATTAGTTCCAATGGTATCTAGAATACGTGGCCAGAACACACTTCTCTACTATGATGACCCCACTTCTCTGCAGCCAAAATTTATCTTAGTTACTTCTCTGTTTGCTGTAACAAAACATTCAACACTTAAAGGGAGAAGAGTTTTATTCCACCTCGTGTTTCAGGCCATAGTTAGTTGGCTTCAAGCTGGTATAATGTAGCAGAGGACCATGGTGGAGGAAAGTTTTTCACCCCATGGAAGTCCAGAGGGGGAGACAATGAAGGAGCTGAGGAGAGAGAGAAATGCTTCCAGGCCACACACCCAGTGACGCCCTCTCCTCAGACCAAATCCTGCCTCCTTATAGCAAGTCCGTTGCACTGCTCCATAATCCAATCACATTTCACAACCTCCATGAGGCTTGGGGCACATCTAGATATAGAGCATAATGGATGAACTGACAGGATAACCAAAGAATCCAGGAGTCTTTGGCTATCCTTAATGGTCCAGCGCCACACTGACCAACCCACCCCTGTCACCAAACACATTACAGGGTATGAAGGCCTGAAACTTTCTCTGTCTTTCCTCTTCCCAGAATGCATCTGACAGGTTACTTTGTAGCAGCAGAGAGACAGGCATCCCAGGACATTCTGGCAAGTTCCTGGCTCCCCATGCAGCAGGTATGGGTGACAATGAGAGACACTGACCCCCATCTTGAAATCCCAGGAGCCCTTGCACAACTCGAGCTCCTCATTGCTGTTTTTCTCCTCAGATTGCTTTTTTTTTAAAAACAGTCTTTCTTTTTTAGAACAGCTTTATATTTATAGAAAAACTAAACAGCTAGTATAGAGTTCGCATACACACAGAGAATTTTCCTTGTTGTTAACATTGTATGTTAGAATGGTACATTGGTTATGACTAACGAATCAACATTGATACGTGACTGCTAACTGGAGTCCAGCGTTTTCAGATTTCTTTTTGCCTGCTGCCTTTCTTCTGTTCCAAGATTCCATCTCACATATCACATTACATTTAGTTGTCATGTCTTCTGAGTCTCCTTTCGATTGTGGCAACCTCTCAGACTTCCCTTGTTTTTGATCACCTTGACAGTTCTGACAAGTCTTTGTCAAGTGTATTATAGGATGCCTTTCTCTTGAAAGCTGCCTGGTGTTTTTCTCCTGAGTAGACTGGACCTAGGAGAAGGTGACAGACATAAAGAACCATGTATATCACATCAGACCCCAAGTACACGGTACCCACAGGGCTTACTGCTGTTGGCCATGACCTTGCTCCCTGGGCTCAGGCGGTTTGGTGGCTTCTCCACCACAGGGTTACTGTTTCCTCCATGCCCATCCTGTTCTCTGCAGAATGAAGTCACACTACACAGCCTACATTGAAGGGGTGAGAACTTATATCCCTCTGCCTCAGGAGGAAAATCTGTATAAACTATTGGGAGATGTGCATCTTCTCTCTCATTTGTTATTCATTCAGTTGGTGATTTATGCCTGTATGGATTCCCAGATAGTGAATTGATGTCTTGGGTTATAATCCAGTTTGTATTATCTTTCTTAGCTACTTCAACCTTTACCAGTAGGAACTCTTTCAGTTAGTTCCTGGGGTACCTTTCACTTTTCTCTATTGTTTTAGTTACTTTTGACTCATTGCTGGAACAAATACCCAACACTCAAAATGAAGGAAGGAAAGGTTTATTTAGCTCACAGTTGCTGGAGGTTTCAGTCCATATTCGGCTGGCCCAAGGCTGAGTGGAACAGGGCCGAGAGTATCCAGTTCATGGCGGCAGAATAGCAGCAATCGTGACAGAGGCAACTGGCCAACCAGGCCAGCAGAGCAACAGAGAGTCTGTCTCTCTGTCTCTCTTTATATTACATTCAGGCTCTCTGCCTCAGCCTATCCACCTTAGGCTACACCCATAATCCCAGAAGGACTCAGACCCATAGTCCCATCAATACTAAAACACATAATCCCAGTGGATCATGAGTCAAGTCTCAAAGTCTAGAAGTCCCCACCCCATGATTGCATGAGGCTTTGGAGGGACAACCTGACATAAACCATAACACCTATCAATATGTACTCTGGGATTTGAGGGTTTGGAGTTTGATGAGGTTTTTATTTCCTTACCTTCTGTCACTGCAAAAATGCTTGAGGTTCATTTTTATATATTTCCCTACCCCAATCCTAGCATCAGCTATTTTTCCAATGAAGGAGTTTGGTTCCTCTGTATCAATGGAACGGAATGGAATGGAATAGAATGGAATGGAGCAGAATGGAATGAAGCATAACGGAAGAGAACAGAATGGAATGGAACTGATGCTCTTTGTTAGTAAATTTTTTATTCTGCTTCTCATGCTGCTGAGGTTCAAACTCAAAACCTCATGCATGTTAAGCAAGTGCTACCCACTGGGCTATATCAACAGTCTTCTTTTGCT
Organism: Capromys pilorides; assembly: GCA_004027915.1. Lineage (NCBI taxonomy): Eukaryota > Metazoa > Chordata > Mammalia > Rodentia > Capromyidae > Capromys > Capromys pilorides. Next base: position 978 of record PVKN010042568.1, on the reverse strand, counting down.
CCCCCTCCTTTTTAGTTGTTGGATACAGGATCTCACTATGCAGTTCAGACTCATAGTGATCCTCCTATTTCAGCCTCTTGATTGCTGAGATTGTAGACATGTGCCAACACACCCCTTTTTAGGGTCGGCATATCATGTGGTATGAGGGATTGAACTTTGGTCTTTCCACTTGCCATGTAGGCACTTAGACCGCTGAGCTAACTCCCCAGCCCTTCCTTTGCTTCTTTATTTACTTAGCAGTACTGGGGATTGAACCCAGGGCCTTCACATTGCACTATTGTCCCAGAGATTTTTTATTTTTATTTTGAAATGGAGTCTCGCTTGGTTGCTAAATTGCCCAGACTGTGCTGGAACTTGAGAGCCTCTTGCCTCAGCTTCCCAGAGTGGTGAGATTACAGGCATGCACTCCTACACTTGATTCCCCCTTTGCTTTTCACCATTAATAAACTACAGCAGGCCAAGGAAGACTGACCTTCCCTATCCATCAAACGTTCTCGTCTGCTTACTCTCTAAGGGCCTGGAACTCTGGCTTCAAAGACAGAGTCTGACCTTCAGGCTGTGGCAAGAATGCGGCAGTGCAGAGGTGGTCTCAGTTTCCTGATACCCTGCAGGAGCCTCAGAGTGATCTTTAAGCCATGGGGAAGGTTTAGGTGACTCAGAGGTGACTGGGTAATAAATATCCATCCAGAGAAGGCTGCTCAAGGTAAGTGAGCCCATGGAAAAATAAATAGCAGCATGAGGTAGGGCCCAGCAGGCACAACACTTATGCCAAAGTTTCTCTGGAAGAGACTGTTACTGTGGATACTTGGCTAGGGCAGTTTCTGGTGGCCCATGTGTCTATTTGAGATGGTGTGTTTATACTTTAAACCAGTTTCTCAAATGTGGCCTCAAGGTCATTTGTGGTCAGAAGCACCTGAGAGGTTGTCGATTCTTAGGTCCTGGTATTAAATCATTTCAGGGCGTGACCTGCAATGTGCA
>PVKN010042567.1:0-10388 GCA_004027915.1 Capromys pilorides | reverse complement strand
AGAGAGAGAGAGAGAGAGGTCTGTAGAGGGCTTTGCCCCAAGAAGAAGGTGGAGTGGAGCCGAGAGTCAGCACACCTCACGGATGACAAGTGCACGCAGTGACACCTGGACACCTTGATGCCACTGTTGTCCTCTAACGCTACCCACAGGAGCACAAGCTCACGGTCTCACCACCGGATTCAGACCCCGGCTCTGCCACCTGGCAGCCATGTGGTCTGGGGCCTGGTTCCTTCACTGCTTTCCTGTTCCGTTCTCCGCCCGTGGGGCCAGCTTGGTGGCAGCACCGCACCCTCCTCGTGGGACGCTGGGTGCAGGGGAATGAGCACTTAGGGAGTGTGGCGCCTGGCACGCGGGCCTTACTGAGTGCTGGGGATCTCGGGTCGCAATCGCGGCTCATAGAGCAAAGGCACCTGCGTGGAAAGGGCAGACTGTGCTTGGAAGAAGCAAAAACAGAGACGGACTTCAGGACCCCGCGGCGGCTGAAGTGCTCCTTACGCCACAAGGAGACACTGTCAGGAACACCATGCGCCCCCGCAGGGCAGCCGCGGCTGCGGGGAGGGAGCCTGGCTCCTGGAGGGGCTGCGCCCGGGCAGCAAGGCTCAGCGGGTGGTAGGTGACCACAGGCTGGGACAGTCCGTGGATGCTCAGCAGCCGAGGAAGGGCTCCTGCAGGTGCCGTGGTCTCAGCACAGGAGCTGCTGTCCCGGGCCCTGTCCCTGGCTCAGATGTAGCCCCAAGGCCATGATCAGCAACCAGCGCTGCCCTTTGCAGCACCCTCGGGGGGCACCGGGCCTCAGTGAAGCGCTGCCCCTGCCCCTTGGGTGGATCCATCCTGGAAGGAGACCTCCGCTTCTGTTATGGTTTGCCAGCCTCTGGGGAGGGTACCAGCGTGTGACACCAAAGCCCGTGTTCTCACAGTTAGCAGAGCTGGGGCCCAAGACCCGGGTTCCCATCCTTTGTCTGCTTCTTACTTGCAGTGGGAACCTGGGTACCAACTACCTCCAGCCTCAGTCTCCCTGCCACTTTCTGTGACAAGGTCAAAGGGGAGACCCTGGGACCACGTAGCACAGAGAATGAAGAGAACCACTGCCCCGACACCCCATCCTCTGACACAGGGTGCTCCACATCCAGCCTGGCCCTCCATGGCTGCCAGGGCCTCACCCAGTGCTCTGGGGACCCTGGAAGGAGCCCAGAGTCTGCAGTGGATCCAGAGGCGCCACTAAGTGTCAGCCTGGGCTCGCAGCACACGGCAGGTGCTGGAGGCAAGCGCTGCGCGGTGCGGGCTCTGCGCTGGCTCCTGCAGAGCTGGGAGCTTGCTTGCAGGGTTCTCTGCGAAGATCCCAGAGATGGCAGTGATAGGTCAGCTCCCAGTCCAGGCAGCCAGGCGTGGGCTACAGCTACAGCTGAAGGCAGGTTCAGGACCCCCCAACGAGCAGGGACAAGCAGGCGACAGGGACTCAGCTTTCCTGGGCTGCTCACCCCTCGCCCAGCCCAGGGTGCCTCACTGCAGAGCCCAGCATGACTGCCACTGCCCAGAAGTGGGGGCCAGCGTTCAAGGGACGGGCCACCAGGATCCTACGCCCACACCTGGGCACACAGGGCCCAGCTACAGGCCACGAGCTGGAGGCAGCCCCATGGCCCAGGCTGTCTCTGGCAGAAGGGATCCAGAATGGCCCACCCTCCCTGGGGGTTCCGTGGCTGGGGACAACACCGGGAAGCTCTACCTCTCCTTTAAGAGGCGGGACGGTCACTCTCTGCAGCTCACAGGCCAGTAGTCTTCGCTATGGCTCGCCTGTCCAAGATCACAGGTGTTGCTGTGTTCCAAGAAACTTTACCCAGAAATCCAAGAGGCTGACCAGGACCACTGTTGGCTAGCGCTTGCTCTAGAGCTATGCGAAGCCACAGGATGGAAGGAGGCTGGGTCCTCAAACAATCCACGGACCCACAGCCACGCCGCTCTGCACCGGCTGACTGGCCACCTGAGTGACAGCACCATCACAGCTCAGAGGGGATTTCGGAGTTAAACCGCACAGCCCCCGCCTCCTCCTTCACACAGGGCCAGGTGACAGCAGCCCAGGCAGCTGTCTATGGATAGGCAGCCTTCCTGGGACTTTACCAGTCCCTTCTCTGGTGAGGATGCAGCCCCACATGGGCCCAAGGCTGACAAAGCTGTGGGAAGGACGTGCTGTCCATGGCTGTGAAGTCAGGAGTGTGACACCTACCCTCGGCAGTCTGCAGGACCTACAGCTAGGGTGGCAGGTGTGTGCCACTAGGGGGGGAGGGACAAGGCCACGATTGCTGCATAATGCTTTCATTTAAAGGCAGCCTAGGGCCAGAGAGACAGCTCAGTGGAATAAGTGCTTGTCTGGCAAGCACAAGGTCCTGAGTTCGATCCCTGGTACCACGACCAAAAAAAAAAAAAGAAAGAGAGAGAGAAAGAAAAGCAGCCTGGTGCCTTGCAAAGCCAGCCCTGCACTCTGCCAAGGAGGCTGAAAGAGAAAGAAAGGGGTGTGGCTGAGGGCAGATGTGGATGGGACGGAGGAAGAAGAAGGGGCAGGCAGGACAGCGCTAGGCCACACGGACAGTTCCACCTGCCCTGGAGAGCTCTGGGGTGCCACGGGTCAGGCACAGTCTGCCTGCTGCCCCTCATCAGCAGGGACAGCGGTCTTAGCCCTGGTGGTGTCCATGCCTCATCCCAGGTGAAGGCTCCAGTGTCACAGATACAAGATATTTTAACAAGTCTTCACTAAGACCTGGTGGCATGGTGGCAGTACACACCTGGATCCCAGCGATGCTAGAGGCTGAGCCAGGGGGCTCACAAGTTACAGTCACCCTGGGTAACTGGGCGAGGCCCTGTCTTAAAGATGTAAGAGGCTGGGGAGGTAGCTCAGGGCCACGGTGCCTGGCTGGCATGGGCAAGCCCCTGGCTCCATCCCCAGTAACTCAAGAAGAAAACAACAGAGATTGTCATTAGTTCCTTCCGACTGCCTATTCCACCTCAGGCCTTTGCTAAGCGCTTCCACACCAGCAATGTTGTATCGGCTCTCAGTCACGGTATCACACACCGCAGTAACATCTACTATGTGCCAGCAACAACTCTAATTTTACACCTCCCCCCATTTTTGCGTATTAATATTGTCCACACATTAATGTGGGTGAGCGTACCCGTGTCACATATAAATATCCATGCGCTGCAAACACACTCATGCACACGTATCCTCTTGTCAAATCCTTTTCTTCCTACAAATTTATCTTCAGTTTTAAGGAGAGCAAATTATAGCCCAGAGACACTTAGAAACTTGCTGGAGCTCACACAGCCAGTCCAGGTTAAAGCCGGTATCTGGGCCCAGATGGGCGGTCGCTGGGTTCTCCCGCCAACCATGGCCCTGCTGCTTTTTGCAGCCATAGGGACCCATGCCTGCTGAGATTGCCACTGCCAGGGCCACCTGGGTAAGTGCCAGCTAGGAGGCCGAGTGTCAGAGAAGTCCGAGTTTCCAGCCATGGCTTTTGGGAACCAGGATGCTGCAGTTGTCTCAGGGCATCCCAGCTTCTCATCCCCTTCCTGGTCTGCCTGCTGGCCATGCCCGCGTCCCCTCTCCTTCTTACCTGTACCCAGTTCACCCGTCCTTAAATCACTCTATCTTGCCTTCCTCTGAAGCAAGTGCGAGAGGCTAGTTTGGTTTCCTAGTTTCTGATGTGCAGAGCCCAGAAGGGCAGTGCCCGAAAGGCCTCCCTCAGCTCCGCGTCCCACTGTCTGGACACCAAGACAGTGGAACCAGGCCAGGCGTGGTGGCACGCACTTGGCTTTCCAGCACTCTGGGACGTGGAGCAGGAGGGTGGCAGGGTCAGGCCTACTCTGGCCAGCTTAGTAAGTTAGGGAGACCTGTCGCAGAATATAAAAATTTATAAGAGAACCAGGAGGTAGCTCAGCATGAAGATCAGGGTTCTACCCTCAGAGTCAAAATGCAAATGAAGCAAACACAGCACCAAAACCCCTGGGAGCCTCAGAAGGTTCCACAGCATGGGCCCGGCCTGGGCCCCGCACGGGCCCCGCCACAGGCGTACTCGGAGCACAGGCCTCGTGCTTCTGTTAGGAAATTCAGCAGTGGACACAGGGCGGTCTGGCTGGCTCTGTGATGGCCGCCGGAGCTGCTGTGGACAGTGCCGGGCACCATGCTGGGCAGAGGCTGGGGTGCTGCTAACAGCCCTGCTACGTCTGCCAGCCCACCCTGCCCTACTGCGTCAATGAATCCCCCAGCTCCAAAGGCCCGTGGTGCTGAGGCGGAGAACCCTTGGTATAGGTGAATAAATGGAGCAGTTCCATTCACCGGGCTCTCAGAGTGCGACAGGAAAGCGGTGGTTTCCGCAACGAATCCTGAAATGGCACCTTGGAAGACTGGGATCCAGCCCCCAGGTCCTGTGCACTTTCCCGAAACCACAGCCTCTGTCAAATCCCTCTCAAGCCTGCAGCCTCGAGACTGATGATCTCTTCCTTTTCTTTTAGATGGCAAAAAAGATGAACAAATTGAGAGCACTTTGCGCTGAGGTAAGTCACACCAAAGTCTCTGTACGCCTTTCTAAGACAGAAAAAAGTGATATGATTGCAGCAAATGGAACATGTAATGCTTGCAAAGTTCCTAGGAGAAATCTTGGTTCACAGTTGTGCTCACATGCTGTTTAGTGCTGCTACTAAGCGCAGGAGAGAACCAGCTCATTACGCCCGCCTCGGATGAGGAAGAGCAAGGGTGGAGCCACAGCCTGCCCCGCCAGTCCCTTCTGCTTTGGAGACGTCTGCAGGCCGAGGACCCTTTTATTGTCCTCACAACTCCAAGTCCGGTTAGTGGCTCAGAGCCACTGCCTTCGCTTCTCCCCAAAGACAAATTCTGCCCTGTTTGAAGATGTTTAAAAAGATTCATCTCAAAACCAATGGCTGCAAAACCCCAGGAAGAAGGAGCAAGGGGTGCTCATGACTGAGTGGGGTGTCATGTTATTTTACATGGCATTATGGGTGTCTTGCTTCAGCACTGGGGCTTATTTTTTTGAGAGTGAAAAACAAGCTCAACCTGTAGGAAAATACCCCAGTTAAGGGTGCAGGCTCTTAAAGCATCTCTCCCAACAGAGACTGTTTATTGTCCTCCAGAAGCCCTTATCTTCTTTCTGCATTGTTGCAGGACTCACATTTTTAGCTGGACACATGGCTGCTTAGATAGACTACATTTCCCAGATCACCTTTTGGCTGTGCATGTCACATGAGCCAGTTCTGGCCAATGGGACATGGAGGAATGATATGTACAATCTCCATGCCTGCCTTGCCCTTACTTTTCCTGTCCCACTAGTTAGACATCCTGCTGGGTGGGACCATGCAGAAGAAGATGCCACCCAGGGGACAACAGAGCAATGAGCAGGAAGGTCCCTAAGTCCTGACCTCGTGGACTGCTGGTGTCTCAATAGTTATGTAAAGGAGAATTTTAAGCTCCTGTCTTATCTAAGCCATGGGATCTTGACTGTCACAGTTAGTGAATCTGTCCCTTCCACACATTCCCTTTAAATTTAAGTCAGTTTGGGCTGGGAGATAGCTCGGTGGCATAAGTGCCTGTCTGACAAGCTCACGGCCCTAAGTTCGCTCTTCAGTACCCAGGTGGAGGGTGGAAATATATATATTATATTTAACCTAGCATGGCCAGCCACTTCACTGGGACCAGATAAGGAGAGAAGGTCTTCTTTACAGTGGTTTTCACGATAAGCAAACTACTTCCTGAGGTGTGAGACTGACCCAGAGACGCTTTTCCTGAGTGCTCTGGACGGGTCCATGTACTAGTTCTATAAAGGGTCAGAGGTAAATCTGCAGCTTCCATAGGCCTTGTGGCCTCAGTCCTGACTAAGTGGCTAAGCCACTGTGTGGAAACCAGCCACAGCCTACTTTGATAAAGTGTGGTGATCTTCCTGTATAACTTTATTTACAAAGACAGGGCAGGAGACTAGGTTTGCTGACCCTGGGTCCATGGGAAAATAGAATAAGCTTCTCTTTGAATTTTCAAGGAATGTAAGATATTAAAAGTACTGAGAGACCTTATTTCAAAAGCCTGTTTAATTTGGCTAAGGCTAGCATTTCCTAAATTTGCTGAGCCTCTCAACCCTTTTGTAATACTTACCACTAATTTGCTTAACGTTTATTCAAAGCCCCAGACTGGCCGTCTGAAGGCTGTGCTGTTGCACATACTAAGTAGACAGCCTTCCCATTAGTGAATTATCTGAGGCACACGTGAAATACAGAGGGGCGTAGTGATGCCCCGCCATGCTCTCCGTTCAACTAAGGTGAGAAAATAAAGCTTTGCAAACACGCAAGTCCCCATCTCCTGGTCCCATCCTGTCCCCCACCTCCCTGCAAGGGCCCTATCTGTCAAATCTGACACCTAGCATCCTTATGCACGCTTTGGTATATACAATGTGTGCCAAAAAATGTCTACATGCTTCAGGAAAAGCAAAACGGTCCATGCCTGGCAGCTCCTGGCCAGCACTCTGAGCATCCACCCCTTGTCATTGCAGAGGCCAAAGGAAGCTTGTGTTCATCTCATGATGTCTCAATAAACTTGTCATTAAAGTACTTATTGAAGTTTTTTCTTTCCTGATATATACAATTTATTGAGGACTCTGTATATATTAACTCACAAATCTCTCTGGTCTTTTTAACATGCTGGCAAACTTTACATGAGTGTTAGCAAGCTGCATAAATCCTCAGAAGCTTGCATTTCTGTTTTGCACAGCATTTGGGAGTCAGCAGCATAAAGACACGCAGGTTCTAGCTCTCACCGCTCCTCAGCTCTCCGTGTGAGGGACGCGCCGCCACCTGCGGGCGCACGGTGCACCCTCTGTCTTGCTGTTGGAAGCACTGCCCACGCGCACACCGCGACCACATCTCCTTACTTCCATATGGAAGTGTTTCTCCAGCGACAGACACAAGAGCAGAATGCCGTGTGTTCAAATTTTCTGAAAACCAGCTTCACGGTCCCCTCCAGCGGGGCTCGCGGGCCGTCCTGGCTCTTGTCTGGCTTTAGCATATTCATTCTTTCCCCATCCATGTGCTGGTGTGAGTTGTACGCTGGTGGGCTCTCAGTCTGCATTTCCAGGGTTGCCACTGCTGGGGACTTTTCATGTTTTTCTTGGCCACTTGGCAGAATATTTGTGTTTGTTTCCTCTTGACAGGAGAGCTGGCATTGGCCCAAGTTGGTGGGCACATGGAAGTTCCTGAGAACTGCATCTGGCGGTGGGTGCTGCCACTACACCTATGAGCCTAGGGAAGGTGAGTTTCACATCCTGCATGAAATCTCTCCCTGGAGCTGCCTCCTTACCAGCAGAGAGGCACAGACCTGGCTTGGAATCCTGCTGGGTCACACTCGAGGTGACCCTGGCTGGGTCCCCGCCTCCAGTGCTCTAGTTCCTCAAGGGGTGGGGGACACCCAGGACCGTGTCATCTCGTAGAGACCCAAGGGAGGACGTGTGTTCAAGCTGCTATTTCCCTCACGGCCTTCGTGCCTCAGTGTCACCTGCGGGTCAGAACGTCAGTGCTGCTTTGCATATCTAATGTCTGATTCCAAAACTATGCCATTTTCAGAGCTGGAAAAAGACCCTGGCAGCTCAGCTACCTGGTGGACCAAGCAGAGGACAGCATATCCCGGAGACGGAGACTGGCACGCATACAAGGTACGGCTTCCAGCAGGACGGGCCCTGCCCACGGGTGGACCAAGGCACCCCACCCTGGCTCCGAAGCAGTGCTTCGTGGGAAGGGCAGGAGCACAGTGGGTGGGAATTGGACAGAATCAACACTGGGCACCAAGAAGAAAAGAAGACAGCCACACCCATCCCTGTCCCGGGACAGCAGGTCCCCAGGGCAAACCACACACACAGCCTCAGGTGTGGCTGGGCCTAGGCCGGCGTGGCTGCGCGGCTGCTGTGCTGCAGACTCGGCTTTGTACCGCCATCAGCGCCGAGTGTGTTTCTGTGTTGCTTCTCACACTTTGGAGGCGTGGGATGGAGTCCAAGCGCTGGCGAACCGTCTGCCACCTGCCGTCTGCTTTCAGCCTCCCCAGCTGCTCTGCTGAGCACTGTGTGGGGCGCTGATGCCCCATGCCAGCCTGGGGCCTGTTTTCAGCCTGCACATCCTCTTCCAATGTCCTGAACCAGGCCTCTGGGGACCCAGCTCCACCCTGCCTTCCTCCAAGTCTGCTATGCCACTTGCTCGGCTCTTCTCCGGCCGTGGGCTGCTGCCTGGTCTCATGGTGACAGTTCTGTCTCTCTGGGTCTCTCTGGGTGACCATGACCACACCCAAGTCCTCGGTGGCCCCTGGTCTGGCCTCCTGAGGCTTCCTGTTCACTTGCTGGCCAGCGTCTCACTGCGACACCTTCGGCACCTAAGCCACAGCATCTCCCAGCGACGCTCTGCGGCTGTCTGTGTCATCCACTCAGCTGACCGTGGGGCCTCAGTGGGGAGCCACGTCCCAGGGAGCAGGAAGCCAGCTGTTGGAAGACACCCGAATGGCATGGCTGGGACAGTGGCTCCAGCATGTCTGGACCCTTAGCAGTGGCAGGCGTGGGCCTCCCTGGACCTCTGCTGTGACGACCGATGGTGTCCCGTGTGGTCCCTACTGCTGCAGCCCAGGCTGGCCTGGCCCTCAGCGACCTTCCTGCCTTCGCCACCGAGGGCTGGGGTCACAGGTGTGTGCCGCCGTGCCTGGCGGCTGCTGCTCCTCCCACACCTGACTTCCCCTCCACAGTGAGGCAAGGCCACAGTGTTCACCTCCAGCGGGGCACAGCAAGGACAACAGCTGCTCCCTCACCTGCGCTGCTGTTTCCTCGAACCCTGCCAGCAGGCCATCAGTCACTGATCCAGAAACTGAGGCCCAGAGTGGCAAGGCAGCATGCCCAAGGCCACGCAGGGCAAGTGGCCCAGCCAGGACTGGAGCCCAGGCAGCCCGACGAGAGGCCTGTGTTCCCTGAGAAGGAGAGGCCTATGGAGCACCCTCTCCTGGGAGAGGTGACCAAGTACAGCCATCGCTGCCCCTTGCATGCCCACAGTGCCACCCTGCAAAGCTCTCCCTGCTGGGCAGGCTCCTGAGCAGAAACCTCACAGTCCATATTGATCTTTCTTCCCCCGGGTGCAGGGGTGGAGCCCAGGGTCGCGAGCCCCACCCAGCTCAGAGCGAGGGTTCTTCGACAATGCAGGAGTGACCCTGCCAGCCAGACGTGACCACACCTCGGCACTCTCTCTGCTTCTGGTGTCCCCAGCCCATGCAGCCTCCTCTGCGGGGTCCTGTTCTTTGGCTCTTGCTTTCTCTGCAGGCCGAGTGGGCAGGGCCTCTACAGGAGCTTCTGGGCCTCCTGCCCACATCTAGCTGGGCACAGAGTCGAAGCTGAGAGGCCCTGGTTGAGCTCCCAGCGTCAGGCCAGCTGGGCTGCTTGCACAGGCCTGGGGCACGTTCCTGACCCTGCTGGAGGACAGCTGGGCCCCCGAGGGCCCGGGATGGGAGAGAGGACCTCCTGGGCTCCAGGGGGTATGAGCGCATTGAGGACAATGATGTCCTCTGATGGGAAACGGGACGGAAGGGTGAGGGGCTAGAGACACATCCGGGCACACGGGGACAAGAGCACACAGCGGGGCAGAAACAGCAGCTTGAGGGGTGAGCGGGCTTCCAGGCCTGCAGAGCTGTCGAGGTGGCCAGGGCCAACTCCACAATACCCCTCCGCACGCAGCTCAGGGTCTACACGAACACGACAAGAGAAACGGCTGGTGCTGCTCTCCCCAACACCCCAGTTTGGCCCCTCAGCACCACAAGATGCGGGCATTCTGGTAAACCCGGAATGTGGCAGTGTCCCCTCCCTTGCGGTGTCATCGGAATGCCGTCCTTACCCCTGCCCCCACTGCTTCCCTTCATGGTCGTCCTCAGGTCCCACGGTGCCTCCTCGCCCGCCCTTCACCCATGTTTAGCTTCCGTGTCTTCTCAGTGGCAGGCAGGCTCTGAGGACTCACTTTCCCTGGGGCCGGGATGGGTGCAGTTGGCACCGTGTGCCCGCCGTGTCTGCATCCCTCTTGGCACTGTCCCCCCAAGCACCGTGCACACAGTACCCATACTGCGCTGAGCTCACAAGTCATCCGGAAGGGCTGTCGTACGTGGAGCATGTGCGCGGGTCCAACGCGCGGGGGACTGCATCTATCGGAGGGATGTGGGCAGCATCTGACTTTGTTATCTGGGGGGTCCTGGGACCAGCACGCTGTGCCCCAGGTCTGGAGCCCCCTGGCACCACCATGCTCTTCCTTGGGGTGCAGATGTTCTCTGGCTGCCGTCAGTGCCCCTACACAGAGCTGCTAAAGGTCAGTTTCAGGACCAGCACTCC
>PVKN010042566.1:0-10377 GCA_004027915.1 Capromys pilorides | reverse complement strand
TATATATATATATATATATATCACATTTCTAACTTGTTTTAGAAAGACGTGAAAAGTATTCTTCTATGACAGATTTAAGAGAAAATTGATGATGGCTCATCTCTTCAGAGACAGCTTTTCCAATGCTTTGTGAGACTTAGTTTTTCAATACAAATTCTACAACAGATAGTTTCAAAGCTTTATATGACTGAAAGCTGGGAGCTGAAGGAGCTGAAAGAAAATGTGTGCATCATGGGAAATACTACGCATATCATTTGCATGCTCATTTGCCTGTTTTTCTTGATGGCAAATGCTACTGTTTGTGATGTAAGAAGGAGCCTTGCCTTCCGTCACACAGCTTATGTAACCGACTTAATGCTCTTTAGCCAATTCTTTTTTTTTTTTTTCATGTATTGAATTTTTATTTATGAAAAACTAAAAATCATAACAAAATAATATGAGAACAACAATGGTTAAATGCTGCACATCCTAATTTAAAATTAGGTACTCAGAGTACAAAATAAAAGTCAAAATTTCTAAGGCATGCTGTCCTTCCTCAATACAGCCAAGGGTGTCATGGCTGCCTTTGGCACATTGCTTTTGTTTGGTTGGTTGGTTTTGTGGGTTTTATTATTTTGAGTTTTTATTTTTTTAAGGGAGTACAAATTAGAATTAAAACAGAAAATTTATAAATGATACAAGTTTTCACTTATCCAAGTCATATGAACTTCATAGTATTTGTTGTAATACATACTGTTGTCTTCCAACCAGTTATTCATGTTACCACATGGATACATGTGAAATTGGAAGGAGAAGTAAGAAGAAAAGAAAGAAATGTGTAAGCAATTAAGAAGATAAAAAGGTGAAATAATTGAAGATGAAACAAATTTCAATCACTAACTGCTTCTTGCCACCGAGCAGCAGAAATGCACAATGCAGATACATTCACTTGCTCGAGGACATAAAATTAAACCGGATGAAAGCTAAGGACACTGCATCTAAAGCCCAAAGTGATGCCTTATTCACTAATTACATTCTTCTGAAAATGTGGTGACATTCAGGAACTTGATAAAGAAAACAATAAGCTCTTCTATTTTTCAGGTTATGATAAAGTATGAAACTATTTCATCTATTCTGATATTCCATCAAAATTTTCTTATTTCTGTACATACTCTTGTCACCTAGGTTTCATCAGAACTCTACATTCATCTCCAGTTCATTGACTAAATCTTGTGTCAAAAGGCATTGAACTTGATAAACTGAACGTAGCGATTATTCAATTTGAAATGATGGGCCATTTATTTATCTTTGTTGGTTAGGGTTGCTGTAATATCCTCTAGTTGATTATTATGTATACTTTAACAAATGAATTTATTACTCGTTTTATGCAATAAAAATAGGTACAATTTTTAAAAATAAAATTAACTATGCCATGTGCTATAATATAAAAATTTAAGAATACTCTTGGCCAGACTGAACAAACATTGCATAGGCTGATTTTGAACTTGCAATAATCTGCATCAAACTTCTGAGTACTGGGTTTAGAGATATGCACTCCATACCTGGCCTGAAGCTATGTCGTTTTAAAGAAGATGAAATGTTAGATCAAGTGAATTAACAGATTCCTCATCCCAAATATTTAACTAAGAGTAAGCATAAATGTGGTTGGGTTTCTTCTTCCTATGTGGATGTAATTTGTTTTAACAATGAAAATTGTGATACTGTTATGGTTTATGTCTAGTTGTCCCCCCAAAGCCTCAAGCAATCATGGGGTGGGGACTTCTAGAGTTTGAGACTTGACTCATGATCTATTGGGATTACGTGTTTTAGTACTGATGGGACTATGAGCCTGAGTACTTCTGGGATTACGGGTGTAGCCTAAGGCAAATAGACTGAGGCAGAGATCCTGAACGTAATATAAAGAGAGTCAGAGAGACAGACTCTCTCTGCTGCTCTCTGCTCCCCTGGTAGTTCAGTTGCCTCCGTCACCATATTGTTGCTTTTCCACCACAATGAACTACTGCTTTCTGCCATGTGCCTCTCTGCCTTGGAGCCAGCCAAGTATGAACTGAAACCTCCAGTAACTGTGAGCTAAATAAACCTTTCCTTCCTTCATTTTGGGTGTCGGATATTTGTTCCAGCAACGAGAGAAGAGTAACTAAAACAGATCCATAACATGAAAAGAGCTAGTTGTACAAATGATTATGATACCTTAACTTTTCTACTATAACACTGATTTATCTTTTTGGATTAGTAATAAATTGCCTTTCTGAAGCATCATAGGAGATTCTTTAGCCATATTCTTCAAGGCAGCCCTGCAAAGGAAGAGGGCGGGGGCAGAGGCAGCAAAGGTGGTGCTTGAGTAGCATAGGTTATAGCACTTAGACAGGCCCACCTTTTGGCCATGGATTGGTCCCAGGTGGACTTGTTGCAGAGACTCAGCAGAGTGTGTGTGACCTAGCAAGGTCCCATTATATAGTTGTATCATTTGACAAAGGGGAATTCTCCAGAGGGGGACAGTGAGAGTCACTACGCAATGACCACAGTCATGAAAACTGGAATCACCATAACCAACATCCAAAGCTAATTCCCCTGTGATGTCCTGATATAGTTTATAAACTTTATGTCAGTATGAATACTGTTTCTTTGGCTATAGGGAGTTCTGAATCTTTTGTTTATGTCATTTGTCTTTCATTATTTCTTTCTCTTCACTTGTTTTATTTTCATTGTGTTTTGGAAATTTATTTTGGGATTTATATCACAGGCATTAGTTTTGTTCTATTCCTGCAAAATGCGCTCTTAAATTTCCAAAATATCCCTTCCTTAATTCATTGCAAGACATCCAATGTCTCTGAGACCAAATTTGAGCTCTGACCTTGGTTTTCTATGTACTAATGATTATTTCGGTGTGAAGAGGGGTGCTCGTGGTCTGCTCAGAGCCCTTCTTCTCCACACAGCTCACAAATACTTTCTACTGTTACAAAGCCATCGCCTACCATTTCTCAGTCTAAATTCTAGCCATGGTCAGATGTTTGCAAGGAGGAGAAGACCTAGTTTTCATACTGCCTTCCTTAATGCATTTTTTAGCTGATGTAGTCTCTGTTTTGACTTGTTTTTTAAATCTTTCCTAGGCCCCCTCCACTTTTCTTAAGAAATGTGTCCACTGATGATGCCTGACCACTCCACTTCTTTTCAGTTGCTAGTTCTGTTATATGTGTATTTTCTTCCTAACATATTTAGCATCATTTCATTGTGAGATTCTTGAAAAATGAAAGCTTAAATGCATTGCCTTAAGTACAGCCCCACTTTCAGCTTTAAAGATGATATCTGTCTGTTTTAAACCTAAATTTTTAAAATGTACTTGAAAAATGGCAGAATTCTGTGGCCATTAATTATACAGTGTTTGATTGATGAGTATTATCAATCCACCCTCAGCGTTTGAATACTGCTATCCTGAGTTCTAATTCCTGTGAGGTCCCAGAAATATATACAACTCCTAGTCCCACCTTGTGTGCAGTTTCTTCTCTCCACTTCTGATTGCAGTTGCCACTGTTACAAAGCCATGACATAGAGCTTCTCTACTTGTTTGTTTGTGTCAACTTCATCAGCCTAGAACTTCTGTTTCATGTTTTCATCTTTCATGTCCATGGTAAGCAGTATATGTTACTTCAAGCAGCCTTTTAACAGTTTCCATTTTCCATTCCTTTTTTTTTTTATTGATATCCTTGTGATTGAAATATTATCATCCACCTCCAGACCACTCAAGGGCAGTCACACTTCTCATCCACCCTAAAATTCTGATAATTGCGGCCCTCTAACTGTTCCTAATTCTCTGCTAGGTATAAGATTTGCCTGTTGCGTGAAATTTCCATTTTGTTCCAAGATTACAGATAACTGTGAAGTACACACTGCATTTAAGTATGAGCTCTTTCCCTAAGCCTCTGCGTAGTCATTTTCTCCATTACAGATAGGAATACCCTTCATATTATGATAGGTAAAGGGCAGGTCATGATGATCTAGTCTGCCCCTGGAAAGAAAATATGATACCAAATTGTAAATGAAGTTTTAAAAATGTCTCACAAGATACATTTTTATACACAGGGCTGAAAATGACTAAAAATGGAAGAATAATAAATCCCTAGAATCACCTAATGGATTTATTAAGATGCTCAAAATCCTGTTCTACCTTTCAAGAAATCCGAGAGCAGTGCTGTTTCCTGCCCGACTTTCTTGCTTTCTAATTCATTCTCGTATCACTCTGCCTCCCTGTAATTGTTCTCACACACAGAACTGGAAGAGTGTCAGACTAAGAATCTCACGTATGGTGTGGGAGCAGCAGTGATTTTGCATATTATTTGGAATTTATGGTATCAACTCACTTTGACTAAGTAGTCTCAAGTGCTATGGAATATTCTAGGGATAGGAAGAACTACTGCTGAAGTGAGAATAATTCATACATTGATTTTTGTTTAACTCTTTTGAGGAAGACGTTAAAAAATGATTAGTAACATTTTTCAAGTTTAAAATGTTTTGAAGGAGAGCACCATCTCCTGTCAAAGAAGATTCTCTTGGAGTTAAAAAAGTAAAAATATAGTTAAATATTTCTTGTAGCCCTAAGTTAGAACTTTAAAAATATTTTATGTTATAACTTTATAATTGATCTTCTGCAGAGAGATTACTTTTAAGAAATTGTCTAGTAAAATAACCTTCTGTATGATTACTGTCTCTATCATTGAATTTTCTTCAAGATAAACAGGATTGAAATGAACTTTTAGCAGCTGAAAAATGATGATCAACGATGTCACTGAAATTCGATATGCTGATGTTTTTCGGAAAAGACTTATTCATTCAAGAACAGTTATTAGTAATTAATCTATATTCTCCTGAGTGAGTCAGAAATGCTATCAGATAGAGAAAATGCAAGTTTATAGCAAATGTCTTTCACTCATGTTAACAATGCGCGGGAGATGACTATTAATAATTTATTGTAGAGTACAATTATGTGAAATTAATCTGTTCATTTAGCAGACTTTGGGAATTCTTCTGATAACATTTCAAAAGTCATTTCAGCAGAGGAAAGCAGGGCCAGTGAGATAGCTCAGCAAACTGAGCACCTGCTTAGTCAAGTGCAGGGACCGGCATTCGATCTCCAGCACCACATGCCCGACCAGTCCCACCCCCATGCTTGCTGCGCTGGCCACGGAGCTGGGGTGTGGTGGTGCAGCCCAATTCCAGCACTGGGGAGGCTGAAAATAGGAGGATCACTATGAGTCCACACTGCATAGCGAGACCCTGCACCACATATATAAAAATAAATTATTAATTAAATTTAGTTTTAAAGAAGGAAAACATCAATTTAAAAAGTCAGAACAATTTAAGAATCATTAATCAGCCAACACTCTGACCACAGGTAGGCCCCATATATTTGCTCATATTGTTGCTATTAAGGGAATAGGTTGGAATTCAGAGTGGGAGACAGAATTACATAGGTTTTATGCATTTAGAAAAATGATCAAAATATTAATGTCTGAAATTAAAATGTTGACTGTTGAAAATCATTGAAATATTCTTTTCTAATTGAAATGTTAATGTCTGTTCTTTAGATCATGAAGGAAGCTAGCTATATACTTCAACCAAATTTATTAAGCATACCCTATGTAAATGTTTCTAGCATGAAACCTTTATTTTTTCTGGAACCTGGGATCGACCTTAGGACCTTGCACTTGACTGGCAGGCACTTGTGCCCCTGAGCTATCTCCCCAGCCCCTCTAGCATGAATTTATTTGCATCTTCTAATTGTAAACAAATGCAATCATAGCTTAGCAGGTCCACTGTCCGTAACATGCATTACATCTCATTTCTCCCTGGTCATAACTGTCCCAAAAGGGAACAGGATCCAAATAATGATAGTTTTCCTTGCATTGTGTTTAGAAGTTCAACCGATATACTTAAAACATGCTATCCAATTCCATCCACAGTTTGTATAATTCTGCGACTTTTAGTGGTTCCATCTTCATATGAATTCACTCATTAAACATCATTAACATCGTCTGCAAATTGAGCACTGTTTCTTTGCTAGTAAAATCATGTGATGCCTCCCACACCCCTAATATTGTTTTTCTTCCTCAAAATAAAGGATGATAGCTGTTATAGTTTGTGTCTAGTTGTCCCTCCAAAGCCTCATGCAATTATGGGGCTGGGACTTCTAGAGTTTGAGACTTGAGTCATGATCCATTGGGATTATGTGTTTTAGTACTGATGGTCTGAGTCCTTCTGGGATTATGGGTATGGCCTAAGGCGGATAGGCTGAGGCAGAGAGCCTGAATGTAATATAGAGAGAGACAGAGAGACAGACTCACCCTGTTGCTCTCTGTGCCCTGGTTGGTCCGTTGCCTCTGTTGCGATTGTTGCTGTTCTGCCGCCATGAACTGGATGCTCTCTGCCCTGGTCCACTCAGCCTTGGGCCAGCCGAACATGGACTGAAACCTCCAGCAACTGTGAGCTAAATAAACCTTTCCTTCCTTCATTTTGAGTGTCGGGTATTTGTCCCAGCAATGAGTAAAAAGTAACTAAGACAATAGCTCACATATGACCTTGGCTCTCTTAAACTGGAATTTCAGAAGTGACTTACAAAATAATCCCAGCACTGGGGAGGCTGAAAACGGGAGAATCACTACGAGTCCGAGCTGTGTAGTGAGACCCTGTAGACCTGGTACTAAGCACATTAAAAAAAAAAAATTAAAAAGAGAAATATACATGAACAGAAACATGTACATTATAGAACATATATCGAGACATATACATATTCATATTCATATATAATTACATGTTACTTGTATATGTATATGTCCATATAGAACATATGCACATATATGCAAAAATTCAAGATAACCTAATTAATCAGATAGGTGAGGTCGATTTTTTAAAGCTATTTTTCTTGGGTGAAGAGGTTGAGAAATAACTTTGGGAGCATTAGGAATAAGATTTGGAGACAAGAACCCCACAAAAGTTAGGAATCTGCTGAACAGTCTTCCGCTCCGCGTGCCCTCCCTGAGCTCCCTGCGTGGCGCCGCTCCTCACGCGAGTGACTTCCCATCCTAGCGAGAGCGGACATTGCAGATTCTGAACCTGGGATTAGTGTCATTGTGGTGGCCAAGATAATGTCAAACTATGAAATAGTCTTAGATTTTAAATTACCTGTGATCTCATATGGTAGTAGAGCCAAAAGAAAATTTCCTATAAGATATTCCAATATTAGTCTAATCTCCAAATTACTCCTTTAAGATGCTATCAAAACATTGTCCCTATTCTACATCTCAGGTGCTCCTCAGTAATAAGACAAAACAGTGCGATGTCCCTGAGAAATAATGGCACACCTGATAGCAGATTCAGGCTCACTGAAATTCCAGGAAAGAGAAAGATGTCCTTCATTTTGGAGACAAATTCTAAATTAAAAAATATTCAAAAAAAATATGCTTCCATATACTTTTTTAAAAAATTATAATCTTACATGGGACAAACCAAACCAAAGCAAAAATTCAAGAAGAGAAAAAAATTATTTGCATAGAACGTGAAATAAATACATTTATTTATAAAACTTACTATCTGAAAAAGATTCAGAGTCATGTGAAGAGATCATCTTTTCCACAATTTTTTTATCAACTATGTGCTCTCTTCAGGAGTCACCAAGTCACTAATAGGAAATCTATAATCCATCTTTAGCTTTGAAAGCTGTCTTATGATCTCTTTTAAGGCAACTGGAGTTCCTAATGCACCATGAAACATTCCTACCTCAAGAAGCTGCAGGTGGGCAATTATTTTCTTTTGGAAATGAGAGAAGTCTTCCGCACTTCACGTTTTCAGGCTGTGCCAGCCCATTTGAGAGGCTGAAAGGAGTGGATTTTTCAAGTGACAGGAATCTAGCTCTTGTACTGAATTTAAGAAAGCTGTACTTAAAGAGATAAAAATGAATTTTACACACAAACACTTTGTTTGCCAACCCCACCCTCAGGGTCAACTAACCATCCCCTCCCCCAAAAAAACTGTGTTTGAAAAAAAAAACAAACTAGGTTTAATTTTCTCCATGTCTGCTTCAGTGACTAAAAATTAACTTTTCAGACTGCGCTTAACTGTCCTGTAACTACCAACATAATAACATTAATATTTTAAACTTCACGATTTTCATGGGCCTCAATGTACTAGCTAGTGAGGATTTAAGGTACAAATTGGGGTACAAAAATATCTGTATTTTGTGACTTTTTTTATTCTCAGTGTGGTAGGGCTGGAAAATAGTTGCTTTATGGTTAAAAAGGAGCAGAACCTAGAACCCAAGCTGTAGCCCTGATCAGTGCTTTACCCGAAGCCCAGCAGCAGCACCTTAGATGGCCCTGTGCTGAACGTTCAGGTGTTGTCACACAGCCGACAGGGGGAAGGGCACATCGGATTTCTAAGCTGATGAACAGAACAGCTGCTAAGAAATTTTCTCATCCCATAGACCACAATTCTGCTGAAAACTTGTTTAACTTTTACCATTGGTTATGACTATGCACTGTTCAAATAATAATTTTGAAGGTTTAGAAAAAGATCATGCATAAACTACATGAATTTCAGAATACTGGCATGCAGAACAAGACGAAAACTAAAGACATTTTAATAATCATGTTCGGCTACATTACACATCTGAAATCACTCCCTACACATTGCAAAATGGTGCTTGAGCAATTGGGAAATAAGAATGAATGATAGATTTTAAATACACCAATATAGGTCACCAGATTTTTTTTTTTTCATTGTATGGATTTAAGACAGGGAATACAGGGTCTACAGGGTCTCACTATGTAGATAGGACTCATAGTGATTTGCTTGTGTTCAGCCTCTCAAGTTCTGGGATTATAGGCACATGCCACCATGCACCGTCTCAATCACCACCTCAAAATGTCCCAGGATAGGGGCCGGCACAGCACCTAGGGAATTCAGCTCTGGGCACTGCACTCTGCCTAAGCAGGTGCTTTAGTCCACTGAGCTGTCTGGCCGGCCCCAGATCTTTTCTTTTTGTTCTGTATTCCATCAGTTCACTACTAAGAAAGCACAGCACAGGTGGTGATATCCCTCAGGCACTCCGCCTTGATCTTTTCCCATTCTCTAGTCCATCCATGCCAGCTCAGCGCCTATCCCAAGGAAATATTTGCCCATCTTAGAGTGCTGTGCGGATTCTTTTGCTTTTATTAACTGATTGAAGTTTTGATTGTTTTTGTGCCACAAGATGCTTTCTGGCTCCATTTTTTAAAAGTATATCTGGTACAGGGACTACATGGTCTCACTACACAGATCCGACTTGTAGTGCTCCTCCTGTTTTCAGTCTCCCAAGTGCTGGGATCACAGGCCATGCACAGCCTCAATCGCTATCTCAGCGCAACTTGGGTGCAGGGCCAGCAGGGATGGAACCCTGCTCCTTGAGTCTGCCTAAGCAGGTGCTTTAAGCTTCTGAGCTATCTGTCGGGCCCATGGCTCCATCTTCTTGAAGAAATCCTATCCCTCAAGGCTCTCTGAAATTTCTCCTGCATGCTAAGGATTTGTATCCTCCAGAAAACTGAGTAAAGCATCACTCTGATCCTTTCAAAACACTGTAATAAACTACTAATAAAGCTGGTGATATAATGCAAAGTATATTTATGTTTTGCTTTATTCTTGTATTTCATGTTAGAGGGCTGAATATGATAGGCTACGTTGTATTTCTAATTAGATTGCATGAAGAGTTCCTAGGTTATAATAATTACCAAAATATTTGAAGAATTAAGATAAGGCATAATACATGTTGTTCAGATCAAACCCTGTGGACAACATGAACCTGGTATAGTGTCAAATGTATAAAAACTTGTTATAGGCAGTACTGGTCTAAGACATTGCAGTTGTTAATGCATTTAATCCTGATCACAGTCATGTGATACTTTTCCACATCATTTTTATAGATGCTTATGGTATAAGTAGATAAACGAGCATAATATGGCAAATTTGCACGTGTCCGTGGCGTGCTTTGATGATCTTCCCCTGCCCGCCCTGCTGTCCTCACTCTACTTACCCTCCTCATTTCACAGTGTTGGGAATAGTCAATGGACGTACTATATTTTACTTATGTCCAGCAACCCATCCTCTGGCCTTACATTCTGTTCTTTATTCCTTTTCTCTTCTGTAGCAGCAGTTTGTTTTCTATTTACTTTTCATCATAGTTTGGCATATTATGCAGAACATGACAATATATACATTTCTGATTCTAAATTACTGCACTCTGTAATGGCTCATGACAACTAGCAGAAACAGGCCTTGCAGAAGTGCAGGAATAAGGAAGCTTTCATTGTGAGCCAGTCAGGGCACCAGGTCCCAGGCCCTCAGGCAAAGCCC
>PVKN010042565.1:0-10384 GCA_004027915.1 Capromys pilorides | reverse complement strand
TATGGAGCTTGGACCAGTGGTGATCCTTCTGCTTTTAGCCTCCCCAGGAGGCTCACTATAGGTCTGGTCTACATAGTGACCAGACCTCTCCCATGCTGGGATTATAGGCATGCACTACCATGCCCAGACTCTGGCAGTCTCAGCCCACCCTGAGGGCAGGGTTGGTGTGGCATGTAGTCCTGGGGATTGAGCACTTGCTTAAGCTTTCCTAAGTAGGCACTTTAGTTGGCTGAGCTATCTCACCAGCCCTGATGATGGTTTTTCTAACCCCCACTGATCTTAAATTCTTGGGCATTTTGAAGTTCTCTGTCTAGCTGCTAAGTTCCTTTTGCAAATGTAAATGAAACAAGCTCCTAGGCAATAATACTGGAGTGGAGTGAGTCAATTTGCAGAAGAACAGTGCCAACCATGGCTGTACCCCAAGATGCCAACAATTCAAGGACACATTTGAAAAATCAGCCTTTTAATTTCTCTTTCTCTTCTCTTTTCTTTTTAATGTGTTTAGTACAGGGTCCACAGGGTCTCACTACGTAGACCAGACCTATAGTGATCCTCCTGTTTTCAGCCTCCCAAGCACTGGGATTATAGGTGTGCACCACCATGCCCAGTCTTAATTACCTTCTCAGTGTGCCCTGGGAGAGGGACTGGCATGGCTTGTGATGCTAGGGATTGAACCCCAGTCCCTGTACTTTGCCTGAGCAGGTGCTTGAATCCACTGAGCTATCTGGCTGGCCCTTCTTATTTATCTTCACCTCACAGATGTATTGTGGACACAGTGTCTGATGTCCCTTTGAAAAGTAGAAGAGGAGGCTACATCTTTATTGTCTATTATGGCCCTGTACACTACTGTGGAGGTGCTTTCATCTGTTTCTTGGCCTTCAATGAACATACTTATATCAAATTGATTCATTGATAAGGACTTACTTCGGGCTAGTAGAGGACTTTACTGTGACAGACTGGTCATAGCTGTCATGAGCACAGGATTAGATAATAGCCTTCTTGGTTTACAAAGTCTCTATATACCTATCTAGAATAACTGGCCTGCAAAAAGACCTAGTCTTCAATGGTCTTTGGTGTTTGTTTCCAGGTGAGAAAGTCTAATGGAGACACTGGATCCAAAATACCTGAGTTTGGATAATGGCCCTGCCTCTGACAAGTTTGATGCCATTGACAACATTCTCAACCACACCTTGCTGGATTACAGTGGAGATGACAATTATATTCACCTTAGGGGATTGTCATGTCAATTAAGTGGGTCGGTGTATACACATCGCAGAAGAGTGACTGCATCTCTGTAGGTGCTAGGCAATTAGAAGTTAATAGCTCTTATTACTAAGAAAGGGGCAGAGCTTGTGGGCCAGAGAAAGCTAGGAAGAGGCTGAAAGTCTAAGAAGATGATTTTTTCCATCGCTCTTCCAACTTTTTTATTATTTCCCAGACATACAGTTCTTGACCTCCAGTTATGCTTAAGTTCTGCATGTGAGGGTTGCAAGTGCTTAGCAATTATGCCAATAAAAAATTCGGAATATTCCTGACCTCATAGATACTTTGTTGATGCTGGCAAATGGTCATGTACCTCATCAAGAATAATTCCTGTGCTTAATTGAGAAATTACAAGGTCTTATCAATGAGTGACTTTCCGGGTTTTTGTTTGTTGGTTTTCCTTTGTTTTTCTCCAAGAGCTTTGGGTTTCTATGTGGTCTATAATTCTCCAGTGGGATTAAATAATATAAATCTTGAGATATCCAACTCAGCAGCTGCTTGATCCAGCAGGCTGGCTGTCTCTAGCAAGTAGAGCAAGGATACTGGCTTTCTTTCTTTCTGTCTTCCTTAGAGATTTCTCATCCAGTAATGACCAAAACTGAATCCACCACTTGCCTGTGTCCTGCTGCCTGATCAACGAAGATTCCTTGTTCAGGTAAAGCTCTAAGATAGGTGAAGACAGTGGGTCTACCCCTGAGAAAACACATGTTGGCTTCAGTGTTTCCAAAGAATGGCCAACGATTAAGAGGAAAGGATCCCAGCCATCAGGGGTTTTCGCTTTGTTTTTCTTACAGCAGATTTTCTTGGCTATGGCAAAGTCATTGACAGGCTTGGAAGAGAAACAAACTTTTATTTGATTCTAACTCTCTCTTTAAAAAGAAAAATATAAAGCTGAGGCTTATTGTAACTTGCAGCTGGAAAGTCTGTAACTTGAGAACAGGTTGTTGGGGCAAGAAAAATGACAGATTTGGAAAGCCAGCAAACTAGAAAAGGGAAGCTGCCACCAACAAAGGACATCTTGCTTAGGATTTGCAGCTGAAAGACTTACAGGCACCCTGTGGGGGAGGCACACCAGATAGGCAGGCATTCAGAGGAGCTCCAGAGTCTAGGGTAATCTCAAATATTGTGTG
The DNA here is from genome assembly GCA_004027915.1 of Capromys pilorides. Classification (NCBI taxonomy): domain Eukaryota; kingdom Metazoa; phylum Chordata; class Mammalia; order Rodentia; family Capromyidae; genus Capromys; species Capromys pilorides. The sequence goes on along the minus strand of PVKN010042565.1, from coordinate 7,991 downwards.
GTCTTCTTTTCTGATTTACAGGATGCTGTTATCTGGCCATTACTGGACTTTCTAGTTTCTTTCTCATGACTAGGCACCTTTGAGTTTCTTTCCCTGGGAATGCTTAATTAAGTAACGGGCTAGTTTTCTCCAGAAGACTGGAGGAAGATAACATTCACTGGAAAACTGTCCAACATTGTAGATGGTTTTAGTAAGAGCTGTCTACAGCCAAGCTATGGGAACTAATAATGCATTGTGCAACTGTGTGACTTATATGTTTAGTCATTTTTAAAATCTGACTGAGAGCAAGTGAAGGTAGATGGTTTATTTAACATTTCCTCAGTCATAGCTTGAAGATCGGTGACTGAATCCTAAAAACTGCTTTGTGGTTCAGTCAGTCCTGATCCTGGAACCCATGTGTCTTAGCTCCTTGTATTATAAAACATTTATTTATTTATTTATTTTTTATTCTTATTTTTTTGAGGTACCAGGGATCAAACATGGGACTTTGCATTTTCCAGACAGGCGTTTAAGCTACTGAGCTATACCTTTGGCCAAGACCTTTGCTACATTATAAATCTCACCTCTGTTTTCCTTTTCACAAAGAAGGTCCAAGTGTGTTCCAACTCCTCTCCTTCACAAGGATCACAGAGACCCTATCTGCATTTTCTTGTCACTTTTGGAGGAAAATTGTCTTAAATTAGTATAACCATTCTAACAATGTGGTTGGCAAATACAGTTGTCCATCTGTCGCCTATGCAAGCCACTGTATCTTTTTCATTTTGTGAGTTGACTTAGTTAATCCTTCTGATCAACCCAGTCAATAGGGATCACAGTTAAATCCATTGTAGTATTTTTACATTTTTTATTAGTTCATTTTTAGTTACACAGAGTAGTAAGTTTCATTTTAGCCTGTTTGCACATGTGTATAATACACTTTGATTATATCCCCTATTATTTCTCTCTCCTCTTATCCGCTTCTTTCTTCTTTAATAGTTTCCCTTAATTAAGTCCATTTTAGTTCCTTTTTGATTGAAGTTTTATGCCAGGGTCTTGTTATTTAGGTCAGAATGGTCTTGAATTCACTATGTAGCTGAGGCTGACCTTGAATTCATGGTGATCCTCCTGCTTCAGGCTCCTGAGGACAAGATTACAGTCCTACACCACCACATCTGGCTTAATTAAGTCCATTGTAAAAACTAGAAAATACACGCAAAAAAGTGTCTTCTTCTCCAAAATCCTTTATGAAAGAGAGATGTGCTTTCCAGAGTTACCTTGAGAAACCCAAGGTTTTTTTTTTTTTTTTTTTTTTTTTTAATTTGAAATACGCATTACTGTCAGACTATCTCAGAATTGCTTTGGAGTGATTGGTCTTCTTCTTTTTTGCAAAGGTAGAAAGCCAAGGCACACAATAATGAAGCTATTTTCATAGGTCCATGGATCATGGGCATGTTTGCCTATCCTTTTATATCAACAGCAATAATCCCAGTAAATTTACTATAATGTATTTCCATTTTGGGTTATATGACAGTCAGGTATGGGGGAAACTGCTTGCCACAGTGCTGACTTCTGAAGAGATAAGTTAAATGTAATCTACAGTGATCCTTTGGATAGTGTCCTCCAAGCTCTCTGGGCACAGAGATATTTTGAATAAATAGACATGGATACAGCTTACATGACCTCTGCCTGCCATTGACCTTAACTCCTCATAGGACTCAAATGGGACTGTCAGTTGGAATGAGAAATAAAGAGAAAAATGCTGATATTTTCTGAGGGCTAAGGCTTTGTCCCAGCCTGTCCTTTGCTTACATCTGTGTAGAAAGCACTATTAGTTCATCTCTAAGAGAGACGATCCAAAGTCCTATTTAGCCATTATGTAATCCTATATGTAAGAGATCTCTCCATAGAAGAGTATACATCATCCTATATGTACATATCCTTTCTGTTCTGCTATGTCCAGTGTGGCTCTCAAAGTTTCTTGGGGAAAGGATGGTGGGAGGATGGAGAAATGAAGATAAGCATCAGAATAAAGAAAGGTGAGGTCAAGTGGAGCCCTCTCTGCAGATGGGAGGAAAGGAACTTCTCAACCACTGCAGCACATGTGTTCATAAATTTTGCAAGTTGATGTCATGTGACAGCTTTCTGCCTGCCAACATGCCTGCATGGCAGCCTTAGGGTGCCTCACATTCTCGTAGCTGGAGCAGCTTGTTTATGTGGTCCACCTAGGGCACTCTTTGTCCTCAACACTAGGCTTGTTCCAACTCCTCACATGTGATCTAGCTCCAGCATCAGCTGCTCTCCACATCATTCCATGAAGCTCTAGGTCCACCTGGTCCAGGGACCAGGGGACTTAAAAGACATGCAGATACAGAACATACATAAAGTTGTAAATGGAGAGCATACTGGAAATTAGTGCTCTCATTCATGGAGGAGAGGGTGGCAAATGCATGTCCAAGGCCTTGGAACATTCCTATGAACATTCAGGCAAGTGTAAAAGCCACTCTTCCTTGGTTTAGATTGATTGTGTTCTGTCCTAATGCACTTTTGATCCTGGCTTCTGGTAGCTCTGATACAAACTATCCTTTGGCCACCCCTGAAGTGTGTGTGGGAGGGGCCTGATTTTCTTGAGCCTTTGAAGCCTTTGTGGGTTACTTGCTACACTGTGAGGTTTGAGATTTGTTTATATTTTGAAATGTCAGTATCTATCTATCTATCTATCTATCTATCTATCTATCTATCTATCCATCCATCCTCACTGTTGGTTTCATCAATAGTGTCATATTGTTCTCTTAACAACTTTAGGAGGCATTTCTTCTCTTTGTGCCAAATCAATTCTGTATGCCACTATTCAAATTTCCTGTTATGCTTTGCAAATTAATATCTTCCTTTCCCTTCACCGCTTCTCATTAATGAGAGAGCTTCGGGTGGCAAGGCCATATAGTACCTCCATTCTGATTTTTATCCTGTGTCACTTCACCTGAGTTTTCCTAGATGTTCACTATTGACTTCTCAAATTCTTAAATATATTCTCTTAACATTTAGGACCCAGAAACAGGTTGCTTTTCCAACAGTTTAAGTTTCTAAATTTGTGAACTTTATTCTCTTACTTTCTATTTAGAGAACAGCAGATTCTTTCCTTAGCTATTTTTCTTGTAATAATATCTTTTAAAAAATATTTAGTACAGGGTCTACAGAATCTCACTACACAGAGCAGACTTGTAGTGATCCTCCTGTTTTCATCCTCCTAAGCACTGAGATAACAGGCGCATGCCACCAAGCCCAGTCACCATCTCAGTGTACCTTGGGGGTTGGGCTAGCATGGCATGCTGGGGGTCGAACCCCAGCCTCTGCACTCTGCCTAAGCAAGTGCTTTAGCCTGCTGAACTATCTGGCTGGCCCTCATTGCAATAATATCTTGAAAATGTGCACTAAAAATAACCATCAGACTCGTAATATGTACTTTTCAAATTTTCTCTTTGGTGCTACAGTTTCAGCAGACAGAACCTGACAGTTCTAATATTAGTAACATGAATCTACATTTCTTCATTGTGAGAAATATCTTCCCTTTCTGTTTACTATCAAATGTCTACAAAACCACCATAGCTCAGATTTTGAATGGTACCTCCAGATCAGGTACCAATTCCTCTATTTTCTCAGGGTCAATCTGAGGTCCAATTGCCAGTGGCTGAACACAAATGTTCACTACAAATGCTCATTTCTCTCTCCAATCACAGTTCAAAGTAGGTCTGGTGAATCTTCTCTACTCCATGACTATTAACTTGGGAATGTGAGCTGTTTTCACCTTCAACTTGAGCTTCATGAAGCACATTATCTTTCAGGTCACCTTAATGAGGAGGCTGGAAATATAGGTCATTGTAAGGACTAGGTCTGGAAGTGGCTTCACATCATTTGACTCCTAAGAAGGTGCTTAGAATTCAGTCAACTACAGCCCTCAAGTAAATGCAATGTATCTTAAGAATGTAGAAGGCACCATGGATGTGGGGTGGACACTCACAGTCTATCTCTTTAGGAGAAATATATGCCCAGCAGCCAAGACGAGAAGGGAAATACTCATAATGCACTCAATCATCTGTCTTACAGCCACTGCCAGGCTGGGCCGGAGCAGCATAAGCTTGCCACTGTGAGGATCTAGTGTGGGATAAGGAGATGGTATTCAAAGCCACTATGCTTATCACTCATACATCCCTAGGTGTTGTGGCTTGTGTTCAGATGTCCCTCCCCAAAGACTAATGCAGTCATGGATAGATTTTTTTTCAGAGGTGGGTGGATCTAGAGTGTGTGACACTAGAATTGGTTCATGGTGAAATGCTAGGATCAAGAGTGCTAGATAAAGACTAGGATTAAGGGTATGAGTGCTACCCACCCTAAGGAGCCTTGATAAAATATAAGGGCTAGAATGAGCCATGCATATCCCTTGTTGCTTTGCTATATTCTGCCCACCATGGATGATTTATCTTCTGCAGTGCTTGTCTGCCATTCCACCATGTCTTGGAGTCATCTGATTATGGACTGAAACCTATGCAAACTGTGAACTGAATAAACCTTTTTTCATTTAACTTTGGGTGTTGAGTATTTTGCCTCAACAACAAGAAAAATAACTAACACAGCAGGGGAATTTAATGAAGCTCAGTGATGACCAGCTGCTACTTAATAATGACAGTCTCCTAAGGGAAAGGACACCGTTGCGTTTGCCCAGTATAACCTAGATCAGTTCACAGTTGTGCCTATGAAGAATATTAAGATCAGATTTTAATTTCAGAGCACACTGTGCTGGGTAACAGCAGATTTTCAGATCCAAGCTATAAAATTTCCTTTGAGTTCAATCACTTAAAGAAAGGAGCAAACAGTCCTCAGCCAGAGGAGGTAAATGAAGGTTTGATGCTTTGGAGAGAATCCTATGATAGCACTCTAAGAGCCTATTTGAAACAAAGTTATTCTAATAGCTTCTGTACTATTTAGCTAAATCTATGGAATGGGAAGTAGGCTATTGTTGCATGTGCTGAAAGTTACCTGTCTCAGCCTAAAAGCTTACGGCATGATTGTCAGAGATAAGAGTAGACATTGGCCACCACACTACCGACAGCTCAGGTAGTGCGGTGCTCAAGATTCAAGTTTTCTCTGTCTTGTGAAAAGGCAATATTTAGTTGTCAGTCATAAAAATGTGAAAGGTTCAAAAGCTTCTTTATGATATCTTTTTTTTTTTTTGAGACAGGGTCTTGCTATGCAGTGCAGGCTGGCCTTGAGCTCACTTTTTGTAGCCCAAGCTGGTCTTGAACTCACACCAGTCCTCCTGCCTCAGCCTCCCAAGTGCTGGGATTACAGGTGTGCACTGCCACGGCCCAGCTCTTCATGATATCTTGTTTCAACACTATTAGTACAAATCTTTCTTCTCATTGAATGAAGAGAAAGTAGCTGTATATCTATCTACTTTTTTCACTACAAAAATGATCCTTCATTTATATCCCCCTTTTTTGTTTTGTTTTATCAGGGCCGGCCAAATAGTACAGTAGAGTTAAGTGCCTGCAAGCAGAGACAGGGGCTGAGAGTTCAATTCCCAGGCCTGCCATACCAACCCCGCCCCCGGAGTGTGCTGAGCCTGCAACTGAGTCCACACATCTGTAATCCCAGTGCTGAGGAGGCTGAAAACAAGAGGATCAGTATGAGTCTGAGCTGTGTAGTGGGACCCTGTGCCAAATATATATATATATAAAAATAGCCTTGTTTTGTTCTGTCAGAAATGGGTGTTCCAGTGCCATTGTACTCTGAATAACTACTACGAAGACAGCCATATGCAATATATTAACTATTGTTACTGCCATACTAACCTGTTTTGAGACTGTCTCATTGTTATTTCTTCCTTTCTTTTATTTATTTGTTTATATTTATTTTGCAGTACCAGGGATTGAACTCAGGACCTTGTGCTTGCCAGGCAAATGCTTACTTTGCTAAGCTATCTCCCCAGCCCTCAAAAAAATGCTATTTTTCTCATTAAAATTAGTAAAATAAAAATAAAAAAACAAAAATTTTTAAAGAATCAATTGTTATTAACATGAGAAAATCTTTCATGTCTAATGCCAGTTTTTTAATGCCAGTTTATCGCCTGCCTTTTGTGTTTTGAATCTTTAGATTCAGGCAGTGACATTTCCTTTCCACAGTTTGCATATTTTCATCGAGTTTGTAAATTTTTACAGATAAGTGTGGTCTTATGTGCTGTATTTCTTTCTCCTTTTATTATATGTTGCCTTAAAAATAATAAAATACTGTTATAAATCATCAAAAAATCTACACAAAATCTTCTTCAAATGAAGTTCAAATTATTAAAGAGTGAATTAAAAGCAAAGACTGTAGACAATAGGAATGAGAAGGCAATTAGTAAAACACAATGTATCACACAATGTCAGACACCACACCCAAGAGTTTAAGCCAGCTGCTTCCAGTTACTGGCGCCAGAATCAACAGGAACAAGATACTCAAAAGTTTGGTAAAGAATCTCAGAATGTTTAAAGAAGGAGTGTGGGATTCTTCACTATGTAGAAAGAAAAGGATTCAACATGTGATCATCGGATAAACAAGTGACTTATAAACGAAAGTGTTCTTTTGCTAGGCTTTCAAATTCAACAGATTTTCTAGCCTCATGAGATACTGTTGAATCTATAGCACTTTCTTGAATGGTTTATGTCCTTTGACTTGCAAGGTTCTGTTTTCACTTTATTTATTTGTAAATCTTTTTCTGTTTAATTCTGTTATGTTTACAGTTTGAGGGGGTGGGAGAGAACAAGCTAACTTGGAATGTTTACTGTTTAGAAGATGTTTTCTAGCCACGAAGCGGTCCTTCTGTTTAGACAGTGTGTTTCATACCGTTCCACTGCTATGCTTCAAAGCACTCTGGTATGTTAGTGCTTTTACTGATCCAACAACAGCTAAGGCACATATGCTGCAAATTATAGCTAAATGGGAAACACATTCATCCTTCTCCTGCTGATTGCTTTGATAATGGCTTATAATGTGTCATAATTGGTTTTCAAAGCTTTGGAGTTGAGCTTTTCAGGTCCAGTTGGCAGCAGGGCAAGAAAGTCTTCTTTAAATTCCATGATAGCAGACTTTGTGTTTTAATCGGAATTTTTAAGTTTTTTAAAATTATTTTTTAATGTGTTGAGCTTTTGCACGGTCTTTATTTTTCAGCTCAGGCTTACGGTGATCCTCCTGTTTTCAGCCTTCCCAGCGCTGGAATTACAGGCATGTACCACCACACTCAGACGCTGGTGGGCTCAGCCCATCCTGAAGGACTGGCATGGCATGTGGTAGTGGTGATCGAACTGCCGTCTCTGCGCTTGCCTAGGCTTGCCTAAGCAGGCACTTTAGCCCCATAGCAGGCTTTATAGTGGACCTTGTTTTTAAACTCAGAGATTTGTTTTACATTATTGGTACAAAAATAAGGTTTCCTTTCGTTCCCTTATTGTTTCCTTTCCCTTTTAGTACCAGTGTAAGTAAACACACCTGCATTTTAGAACAATTTCACTCATTTATGTTTTGCTAACATGTAAGAACTTCTGATACACTATAGATGTAGTAGAGTCTAAAACTTGAAAAATGTAGGTGTTGAATTAATAATGGGAGTCATGTACTTTAATATTTTGTAGGAGGACTATATAAGTAAATGAATCCCATAGCTCTATAAAACGCAAAAGCTAAAAATGAAACAAAGTACAAAGGAAAACTTACAGGAAGTATCTCTTTGTGGCAACCTGATAAGGGGAATAATTTTCTTCTAATAGTTTATAAAACTTCTCACCCTTTTTTATGCCTGCCTGCCTGGCAAGAACTTAAAAATAACTGTGACATAGCAACCTTTCTCAGGTAAGTTGACAGGTGTGCATGTGATTTCAGAATGCACAGGTGACAGAGATGTGAGAGTGATAATATAACCGATATTGGTGGAGTCACTTGCAGTGTTTACAGTTCTATGAATAGGACCGAAGGAAGGTCAGGTA
>PVKN010042564.1:0-10372 GCA_004027915.1 Capromys pilorides | reverse complement strand
TGCCTCAAAAAGTCTCTTATCGGGCTTATACACGCACCCTTTTCCAGCTGCTGTGCATGTTGACTGCTAAAAGCTCACAGCTGTCCCTGGTATGCAAAGAACTGTTCTCAGCTGATGAGCCACCAATTCAAGTTTAGTTCACTTCATGTGCCTCATCCTCAAAACCTGGGTTGGCTGAGTGCCAATGTATGGTTGACAACCAATCTGTCATTAACATTAAGGTGCCAAGAGTAGCCCTTTGCTTCAAAGTGGAAGTAATCTTATGGAACAATGCGTGCTCTGAATCTCACTATGGGAAAAGTTTAGGGCTTCAGTTGTCAAGCTTTTTTTTGTAAAGGTCCAGGCAGTAAACATTTTAGGCTTTGCAGGCCAATTAGCCTACCACTGAAGTATGAAAGCTTCCCTGGATAAATTATAAACAAATAGATATGATTATGTTTCAATAAAACTTTATTTGCACTATCAAGTAGCTCCAAATTTAGCTCAAGAGCCATAGTTTGATCACACCTGGACTCACCTTTACCTCAGGCCCTATCCTGTGTGGCTTCTTTATCTCAGTTATTGTATTTCTCTTAAAGTTCAATGTATTTGAAAATAACTCCCTCAGAGTCATGTGAATCCTGTCTGAATCCTATCTCAGGCTCTGCTTCTAGACAACTCAATCCGTGGCATATATAAGAGTATTCTTGGTTTTAAAAACCCATCAGAACAAATAGAAAAGGAAGGGGTACCACATCCAATGCACAAATACAGGCAGTGTATTATTGTTTACTGAACATACTGAGGCCATGACACAAATCCAAATAACTAAAAGGAGCATCGCTAAGCATAAACCAACTACTCAAACTCAGGCTGGCATCCAAAGGAAGGCAAGCATCATTCTTAGCTTTTTCGCTGAAATTCAGCTAGGGGAACAGAGGCCTCCAATTAACAAAGTAGGGGCAGAACAGGTATAGTTTCCACTCTGGGGTGCCTTGACACCTCCTCTCCTGAACCAACCTGCTAGAGGTTCTGCCTGCTTCCTTTGAGAATGGCAAAGCAGGAATATTTGTACCCAAATGTTGATCCAGTGAGAAGTGGTTGAGTCTGGTATATAGTTTAGGGGGGCAACTACTGCTTCTGTAATAGGAACTCATTTTTTACTTTAAAAATTTGTAAGTTTTTTTTGTTGATGTTTTGGTGCAGGGTCTCACTACACAACTCAGGCTCAGTGATCCTCCTGATTTGTGCCTCCCTAGTGCTGGGATTACAGGCATGCCCTACCATTCCCAGACTCTAACATTTTTTATTATATGTATTTTGCATACATAGGGCTCATTTGCACCACAGGGAATTTGTATCTGTACATAGTATATATTTCCATTATTTTTATTTTTATTTTTTGAAGAGAATAGAAGCAGTTTAAAAAACATTAGAAATGATACAGAATTTCACTAAACAAAATGATAGGAATTCAACAGTAGTTGTTATGTTGCATATTATTGTTTTCAAATTAGTTGTTCAGATTACCAGATATAATCATGCAAAATTGATCAAACTCCTTTAATATACTGCTTCTCTCCATTTGAGTCATTTGACAAGCTGCCAATCATGATAATTCTGTTTGTATTTTCTTGGAAATCACTAAGATAAGGTCTCAAGTGTAAGTATATCTGGAAAATGGTCTTAATAAATACTTACAGAAAAAGGGTGGAAGACATGGGGTAAAAAGGAGGCAAATAGAGCGTGACACTACACATCATGGAACTGTGGTGAACTGAGTTGAATTTCACTCTGGTGCATGATGTTAAATACAGGCTTTGAAATGAAATCACCTGCAGGGATGGAGCCCCTTTGGATTTTTACACCAAAAATTCAAATCATTGGCGGAGGGCTGCTCCAAGGAGATATTAATTCCTCAGCACTCACAATGTGCTGTCTCTATAGGCAGTGTCAGCTGTGGTGTTCAAAATCAGAGATGTAAGAGCTGTAAGCTGAAAAGCATGTGTATATACATGGCAAAGGCTTAAGTGCTATAGTAATTCACATCCCTGGCCATAGCAGAGAGCACAATGACCCAAATTAGACCAATCATAATTTTTCATTTTCTCACAGTGATATTGCATGGCTGGATCTACACTGAGCCCCCTAGATTTCTGCCATCGATATTTCTATTTAGTACCTACTGGAGTAAAAAGATACAAGGCCATGAAGTCAAGTGATATTAAACATTTCATGTAGAGGAAAATCTTTCTTCCATAAGAGAAGTTGAGAGAATAAAAGCACTCCTCCCTTTTTAAAATGTACTTAGTGCAGGATCTACAGGATTTCACTACATAGATTGGACCCTAGTAATCTTCCTGCTTTCAGCTTCTCAAACCCTGGGATTATGGGCATGAGCCACCATGCTCAGTCTCAACTGCCATCTCAGTGCATCCCGGGAGCGGGACCACCATGACTTGTGGTACCAGGGATCAAACCCCAGTCCCTGAGTTCTGCCTAAGCAGGCACTTTAGTCTGCTGAGCTATCTGGCTGGCCCAAGGCACTCCCTTCTAAATACTTGATATATGTTAGGGTTCCTGTCACTTGCAACATAGAATTCTGACAAACGGAATTTGCATCTGGACTCCTTCTGGGAAACTGGAACTGATCAGAATCAACTATCCCTGAAGCCATAGTGAAAAAAGGCAAAGCTTGATGTTTGCATCAAAAATGGAGAACCCATTGCTCCTTGTTTCACTGCAGAGCTGTAGCAGCAATTTTCCACCTGGAGTGAGTGGAGCAAGGCAGGATGAAGAGAGGGTGGTCAACACGTCCAGTTATAGTGAGAAAGGAAGAATATGTTCTGGTGTCTCAGTAGTGTGACTATAGTCTACAATAATGTATGTTTCAAATAGTTAGAAGAAAGATCTTGCATGTTCTCATCACAGAGAAATGCTAAATGTTTAGGGCCACGGATAGGCTCATTACTCTGCTTTGATCTTTACATTAAACATCCCCCTGTGCTTAGATACATACAGTTATTGTGTGTCTGTTATAAGTAAAACTTTGACATATGAGTAATATACAGAGAGTAGCCAAGGAAATGATAAACTAATCCAATAATGGCTCAATGGAAAGTCTTTTATCTTTCCTGGAAACAAATCTCAAGCACCAGTCTTACTGTCAGAATTGACACCCTCAAACTTACCCTCCACAGTAAGCTCTTCTACCATATCTTTGCTCCTTCTATCCTAAAACCCATCTCCATGCTCAAATCTTGTTTCAAGCCCTGCCTAGGGAGATGCTAGTCATTTCATTAAAAGAGAAAAAAATCTATAGCAATGTTCTTCACAGGACATCTTGGGACAGTTTTTATATTATTAAACAGAATGCTTAATATTCCATTATAGAGTATTTGCTTTTAGATTATTTCTAGCAAGACTTGAGCTACCTCAAAGGGCAATAAGTAGTTATTTAATATAAGTAGGCATGACAGAGAGAGCCCACCAAAGCGATACCTCTCAAAAGGAGAAATGAGGCTGCCCCAAATCGTGTTCCCACTTTCACATTCAAAACCACAGGAAGCCATTTCTGGCAGTTTTAGATAGCCACTTTATGTTAGCTTCCAGGCACTGGATATTGAGAAGTATTAAAATTGAGTCTCAGGGAAGCCATCAAGAATTATTAAACATACACTTGTGGCTGAGTTTTAAAATGTTGTTTCATTTTACTGGACAGAAAATGGGCAGCTCAGGTACTCTACAGAGTTTCTCCCCAAATCCCTAAATCCATTCAAAGAAGAAAGAGAAAGTGTAGATGAAAGGAAAACCCAAGTTGGCATCTAAGAAAAGTAGAGCAGTAGAGCAAACAAAAGTGCAGACTGGGCAAGATTTAGCTTATAGTCTGCAAATATACTGCAAAGGTGAGACAAAAGACAAAAATATATTGTGTGAGCATGTTTGCATGCATACATGTAATTGCATGCACAATGGCATCTCTTTTGAGGAACCGTGTAACATCAGTTATGTCCGCTCTTGGCAGAGTGATTTCTCTTCCAAGTACACCCGAACCCCAGAGACACTTTATCCACCCCTATAAAATGTTCTCCCTGCCTAATGCCATAAAAAATTATTTCCACCTCATTATAATTTTGCAACTTATTATGGTTCTTAGAAAAACTAATGTCCTACAGCATTGGGTTCCATTAAGACCCTCTATCAGGAAACAAGAAGCTGGTGACAATCTTGTGCTCTCCACCCTAATACAAAGAAGGAGCCTCATATACCTGACAATCATGTTCAAAGAAAGTTAAGATACAATTACCCTAATTGGAAGCACCTCCCGGCCTTCCAGCATGATAACCACAATGTAAGTACAGTTATTATGTGGTTATATCTTAGTTACTCCACAGAAGTAGAGTGGATGTAACTCAAAGAGGGTCAGTTAGGGTAAAAACTGCTCAATTACAAACACTGAGAGGATGCTAGGAATGTCTTTGTACAGAAAAGACAGATACAAAGGGCTAAATACGTTCAGTTCATCTTAAGAGGAAAGACAATGGGCAACTCGTTCAAAATCTATCACAAGGAAGAATAACAGAGACTGACCCCAGAGAGGCATGCCCACTTCTTATATGTACTATCTCCTTTGGTTCTTGCATCAGCCTTATGAAGGAGTGACATAAGGATGATATATAGTGACATTAACTTTTTTTATTATAGAACAGTTTTAAGTTTACAGAAATACTGTAAAGATTGTATGGAGTTTCCATATATGCTAGACACAGTTCCTACTATTGACACAGTGTTAAGGCACATTTGTTACAAAGAAATGAACCAATGTGCATTATGATAAAATCCCACACTTCGTTCAGGTTTCCTTCGCTTTTACTAATTTACTCTTTTTTTTTACTATTCCAGAATCTCTTCCTGGTTTCACATGAATCATCTTCTAGGTTTTTCTTGGCCATGGCAGCTGCTCAGACAATGATTTCATAGCATAGAGGAGCATTGGTCAGACACCTTGTAAGATGTCCTTCTAGAAGAATTTGTCTCTTATTCTCCTCATGATTAGATTGGGGTGGTGAGGTTAGGTCAGAAAAACCACAGAGGCAAAGCGACGTTCTCCTGATAACCTATTATCCTAGGATAATTTATCACTGTTGATGTTCACTTTATCACTTGAATAAGGTAGCATTTGTCAGACTTCTCCATTCTGAAATGACTCTACTTTCCTCTCTCTTTCCTTTGGTGTTTGGAAGGAAGGTGCTACGTTCCATGCACACCCAAGGTCAGGCAGTTATGCTCTGACTTCATGAGTGACTAGTGTCTGAACTGTATAAATGGTTCAGAATTCTTCATGGGACATTTGTTTCTTCCCCCTCACTTATTCATTCATGCATGTGATCATTTTATACCTTGGGTTATAATCCCATTCTGCCATATTTCTTTTTTTTTTTTTTTTATCAAATTGCTGCAGGTGTAGCCAACTGAAAGTATCTTGGTTGGCCCCTGTGTCCTTGTGGTAATTCAGTGCTCCCCAGACTCATCTTGCACATTGCTGATCTCGGCTTAAGCAAGAACCATTTCTTCAAGGAGCTTCATTCATTTCATTGGAGTAGGTGTGTTATGGTTTGTATCTAGGTGTCCCCCCCAAAGCTTCATGCAGTCATTTGGTGGCTTCTGGAATTTGTAATTAATTATTGTGGGTATAGGTGTTGCACCTCCCCTGGGGCAGGTGATTTGCATTTCAGTGTAAGAAAGAGAAGTTAGCTGCTTGAGCTGCTGCTAAGTTTTCCTTTGGTCTTGCCCTTGCCTGCTGCCATGAAAGGTTGTTTTCTGCCATGTGCCTCTCTGCCTTAGAGCCAGCTGAATATGGACTGAAACCTCCAGTAACTGTGAGCTAAATAAATATTTCTTTCCCTCATTTTGAGTGTCAGGTATTTGCCCCAACAAGAGAAAAGAGTAACTAAGACAAAGTGTTAGGAATGAAATCTGTATACCAGGGGTGCTGCAGTTGCTTCTAGTCTCTCTCAGTTGATGGAATAAGAAAACCTGTCATTTTAAACAAATATATATATATATATATATATATATATATATATATATATATAAAATATATACAACTATAATATATCTGCAACTATCTGTGCCTATATTAACCTAGGCATCCTCATATCTCCTAGTGACATCCATTATCAAATGGATATTTCTAGCCCTCTCCCCTCATCCTAACAGAAATAAAACTGCTTCCCATCATCCACTATCCCTTTACTTAACTGATTGATTTGCTACATATTTATATCAACACCAGACTTGTGAGCTCATACTCCTATAGGAAACAACTTTATTGGAATGCAGTGCTTGGAAGCTAAGTACTTTTCATATTATTGACATATGCTTCTCTTTTTTGTCTTCCTGAGTATATGAGCTTTACTTTGGATGACCCATGGCTTCCATATGCCTGCGTGAGGTGAGGAATTGAGAGTTTATTACAGAAGTAACAAAAGAAAAACGATGATGCTAGTGGTGGTGGTGGTGATGGAGTTGATGATAATGAGTAAGAAAGTGCACACAGACTTGGATATATAATAAACACATGTTATGGAGGTTAGGAGGTACTAGTCATTTCTATATATTAATTCATTTATTTCAAAATTATCTATAAGTGATCATTATTAACCCATTTTATATAGGGGAAAACAAGACCCAAAAAAGTTTTTCCCAAATTAACATTACCTGTGAGTAGCAGAACCATCTTGGAGCCTGGCAGTCTTAGTACTCTTCCTTGAACACTTCCTTACTGCTTTTGTGTGAGTTAATATTCAAATTCCTGACATTCAAAAACTGATTTTGTAGCCAGATAATATAACATTTTAATCATGCTATTATCTGTGGAAGATTTTTCTTTTCTTTCTAAATACTTTTATCTCCACTTGCTAGCATATTAAGAACAAGATTTAGTTGGCAAGACAACAGAGTTTTAACAAAGGTGAATCAGATAAGAAAAGACATAGAAAGCCTGCTCTAGTTCTGGGAGTTTTTGAGAAGCAAAAGAGAGAAGAGGAAGACTGAAACCCAGGGTGTGGAGAGGAATGTTGGGTGGGTTGAGGAAAATCCTAGGGGTATCGTGTGCTATCCTGCTCCTAGTTGGGTCTCTAGCACTACCTCATTGTGAAGAAGCTCTGAGCTGTCACAGAGCAGCCAAGGCAGCTAGAAACAGGTATCTTCTGATGGAAAGAATGCCAAGTCGTCAATTTCCAGTGACTCCTACATACCTGATGGTTTTGAACAGGGGTTGTGCTACAGATCCTATCATTGTGGAGTCATGATTTCTTTTCACTTCATCCTACTTTCCTAAGCAGATGGACACCACAGGCCAACTCAAATGAAATCTTTATACTCAGAAACTCCAAATTCGGTGGGGGGTGGGGAGAGGCTGTAATTTATATCAAGATTTTTATAGGATGTTGCCTTCCTGTGAATAATTTTTAGTTTTGTCCATTACTAGGTTTTATTCCTTCTGTTATATACTTTAAGTGATTTCATCTCTGTCCCTATTTTTTGCCAGAAGAAATGCTTCTATTTTTTATATCATCCACAGATTCAATGTCACAATACTTTGGGGGTTTTTGTATGAGAAATTGAACTCAGGACCTCACACTTGCTGGGCAGGAGCTGTGCTGCTGTGCTACATTCCTCACCAATACTGTTACATAGTAGTTCTTGCAGTTCCTCTTCCCTGCCTTGTCTAGTCACTAAGCACACAGTGACCTTCATTATTCATGATCTCTCTGGAGTGCAGTAGGTGAAGTGGAGTGTGGAGAATGGGATGTGGTTGGATGAGATAAGTACTAGGACCATCAGTGAGGTTCAAAGGGGAGAGTGGTGATAGATATGAAGAAAAGATTGACATGGGTTCTGCTTTTATTGGAGTGCTTTTAGTCAAGTGGAAGGGTTAATACTGAAAGTTTTATTCCTAACAGTCAAATGCTGCTAGCAGTCTATACCCAACCACAGATGATTAGAGAAATGAAATGTGATATACATATATAGAGGAATACCACTTGGATATACAGAAGGACAAATCTGAGATATTTGCAGGAAAGTGGGTGCACGTGGAAAATATAATATGAAGTGAAATAAGTGAGGCACACAAGCTTAAATAACATATGGTACCTCTCATCTGAGGGAGGCAAAGTACAAAGAACATGATACAGGATGGATAGAAAGGGACAAGGGGATGAATCCCTTGCAGTAGCAAAGCAGTCCAAGGGAACTAGGACGAAGGGCAAGGAGGAGGGGAGAGGGAAATAAGAAGAATAAAGACATACCATGTGCCCACCTAATAACCCCCATAACATGAGCTAAGACAAATACTATTGACGAGTATGAAAAAGGGGATAGGGGAACTGGTGGAGGGGATAGAAATGGGAAGAAGGGATTACAAGCTGCAATATGTACTCATACCATTTTCCAAGATGATTGAAAACTGCATAAATTACAAACATGGAGGAATTTTTAAAATAATTCATTTGATATGTAAAAATGTTTTGCTCCAAATTCTCTAAATATTACAATGCCATTTTATAGATATGGAGACCAACACACAGATGTGTTGAGTGACTTTCCCAAGAATAACACACTGCCCAAAATCACATAGCTTGTTGCAGCAGCATTGCAACTTGATCCCAGGTGTGTCTAATGGCAAACTTTGTGATTTCTCAACTAAGCCAGACAACTCTAAGCACAGATCCAGGAGCAATTGGAGAATAGGCGCTGAGACATCCCCAGGAAGAGGGAATCTCCTGTCATGAGTAGCTTTCTTCCTACTGTGGTTTCCCTGTCAGATGACAAAAGCCCTGGCCAGATCTCTGCTTTCTTGTTTCTTCTCTTACCCAGAGAACAGAACTTTCTACAATACCCAGAGAATATTCAGAGCTTTCCAGTCCTGAGAATATCTCATGGCCTGTGGAACCCATCTGTGCCCTTGCTTGGTGGACAAATTCAAGCTCTTATATTACTTATCAAATATAAAATATCATACAATTTTTCCAAAATTTTCAACACTCAAAAGAGATCATGTTTATAAGGACACATTAAGGCTGCCCATAACCTTCCCACCTCCCCATTCTTCCCATCACCTCTGTTGGCCACTAGATGCAACCTTATCCCCATCTCTGTCTCCATGTGAATTGCCATCAAAAATAACACAATGCTTGCTTACATTTTTTCTCTCTCCTTTTTAATTTTTTTAATAATTTTTGACCAATTTTTTGTGCTTATATCTGGTAATCTGAACAACTATTTTGAAGCCAAAAATATGCAATATAACAACCATTGCTGAATTACTATATGGAGACCAACACACAGATGTGTTGAGTGACTTTCCCTGATAACAGGGATTGAACTCTGGACCTTACACTTGCCAAGCAAGTGCTTGTGCCACTGAACTATATCCCTAGCCCACACCATGACATTTAAAGACATGTGTAGACCATGTCTAGCATCTCACCTGAAATAGTCTAAGTATCTAATACATGATAGCTAATGATCATCAGGAAATCAAAACATAATGAAGTTTCCATGGTAGGTTTGCAGAAAGACCTCTTTGGACCAGAATTCTTGAGCCTGTTTCAGGTTATTCAAGTGTATCAAAACCGGACCAATGAGAGGCAGTGGATAGGAGATGTCCCTGCTGGGGCCAAATGCATTAGTAATTCTCACAAGAACAAAAAAAGACAATAGACATTCAGAAATTAGAACAGAACTTTGGCTTTTAGCTCTGTTTTTCCTTTCTAACCTGTCCAAATCTTTGTGCCCAGCATCCTTTTGAGAAGAAAACCTAAAAATTAGTTTGAAATGCCATGCAGACTCATCTCTGGCCACAAGAAGAAAGGAAAAATCAAATCCAACTCAGAATTACACTGTATTTGTCAAAAGAGAACATAGCAGACTAAGCTTTCACCAGAAAAAAAAAATGTTCATATAAAAGCAACAGAGGACCAGCAGGAACTTGCAATGAAGGAAAAATTATACACATACATAATTGCAAAATCTTTTGGCAAATGAGCCATTTCTGTTACCCAAGGGTTTGTATCTTTAAGCATGCAAATATTTTTTTTCTTATTTTGACCATTTAGGCTGGGAATATTTTATAACAAGTTTGTTAAATATTTATTTAATGATTGCTTTTCTGATTTAAAAAAAAATTTATGCAGGGTCTGGGAAACAGAGATTCATTTCAGAGTCTCAGGTTGTACTCTTAAGTAGAAGAAGGTCCAGAGTAGGAGGCATATCAGCAATGCAACAGATGAGGTTTAGGACACGTTATAATCAGCATGGCTAATCAGCATAGCTAGTGCTGTGACACAGCAGAACAAACATGCCCATGAAGTACAAGGTGGAGCCA
>PVKN010042563.1:0-10382 GCA_004027915.1 Capromys pilorides | reverse complement strand
AGTCATATCGGAAGAGAAACAGTGGATGGATCTGAGATGAACAGCCTGTGAGGAGATAACGTGCAGGCCAGGGCGCTCATCTTACGCTCCAGAAGGGCTGTCAGATGCACACGAAGTCTTGCTTGTATGAGCAGCCCAATGGGTAGAACCAGCGGGTGAAGACACGCGGTTATGAGCACGTTTCATTAAAAGCAAAAGGTGTATTACACTGGCAGCAATGACTGGGAAGCTACTGGTTGCTTTGCTGCTAACTCAACCTTCTGACAGGAGCTTTGTGTAAATAAACTTCTCATGTTATTTTCTAACTTCCGTTTCTAAAACATGCCAGTAGCCACATACAGCAGGTTTTAAAAATGGCCTCAAGCCCTATTTTGCATTGCTTTGGGCAGATTCCTTTGCAATATGGGTTGGCAGCCTTCAGAACTGGGCTTGGTTTTGTGACTTCCTCTGACAAGTGAAAGGCCTGTGACCCAGATTGTACTCAAAAGACTCTCCTGTTGGGGCTCTTCCTATGGCTGCTCCTGGGAATTCTGACATTCCCGAGAGCCTAGAATAGCTTGCTACAGACATTGGACTTCTCAGCCCTCTCACCCTGGTTCGCAACCAGCACCAAAGCCACGCGTCTGACTGAGGCCAACCTCGACCAAGTAGCCCCTGAACAACCTGCATGCTGACCACAGTAGATGAAAGTGCCCAAGCCAGACCAGCAGAACTGTTTCTCTGAGCACAATTTCAATTCAGAATCATTAGCTTATGGATGCTTGCTATTTAATGCCACTAAGTTTTAAGGTGATTAACAGCATAGAAAACCTATTTGCACAACTGGGTAGCTATGATTGAAAACAATATTTCTCCTTTTTTAAATGTATTTGATACAGAGTCTATAAAGTCTCACTACACAGATCAGACTCATAGTGATTCTCTTATTTTCAGCCTCCCAAGAGCTGGATTACAGCGCGTGCCACCACGCCCAGTCTCAATCACTGTCTCAGCGAGCCCCATGGGTGGGACCAGCACAGCACGCTGGGGATTGAACTCCGGATGCTGCGCTCTGCCTAAGCAGGTACTTTAGTCCACTGAGCTGTCTGGCTGGTCTATATATTTTATATTAGCTAGTAGAGAGGATTTTGAAGGGTGAATATTTCAGCGGTGGATGTACCAATTGGTCCAATCATTACACATGATATATATGAACTGAAATATCACGCACTACCCAATACATACACACAATTATTACTTTGTGGGTTTGTTTGGGTTTTTTTTTTGTATTTTAGGGAAGGGCCTACGGGGTGTTCAGGGTCTCACTATTAGATCAGACTTGTGGTAATACCCCTGTTTGAAGTCTCCCAAGAGCTGGGGTTACAGACGAGCGCTACCACACCCAGTCTGAATTGCTGTCTCAGGTGGCCCTGGGGGCAGTGGGGCCAGCACAGCAGGCCCAGGAATCAAACCCCCAGCCCCTGCCTTACAGGTGCTTTAATCCACTGAGCTATTTCATCGACCCACAATTATCACTTCTAAATTAAAAAATTTTAAAAGACAAAATGTATCTTAGGTAATAAGACATCATCTCACCCAAAATACTTCTCATTTGTCTTTTCTTAGTTAAAATGAAATGTACTCTAACCAAGTAGTTACCAAGAGCCAGTGTGGTAGGATGAGGTAGAATGGAAGTGGGGGAAAACACAGAAGACCAGAGAGAATTCTGTTGGCCTGAATATTGCTTTAAGTGACTTATCGATATAGACACTAGCTGTGCTGATGGTGACCCAAATAATAATGAGTGGAACCTGGGACCAAACAAAACACAGGCCAGCCCTCTGGGCTCCTGTCAGAAATGTTTTCCACTCAAGCAGAGACAGCCTCCAATTTGATTCCCAGGCCTTCGAGTACGTTGTTTTCCGTGATATTGATGACTCCGCTTTGCATCGCATGTTTTGGCTTTAAAACATTTGAACACCCATTCTTTCAGATATTTATAATTAGGATTTCACACTCAAGAATATTACAGGTAGGGGAGATAGCTCCACGGCACGAGTGCCTGCCTGGCAAGCGCAAGGTCGTGAGTTCAAACCCGGGTCCCGCAAAAAAAATAAAAATAAAAAAGAATATTAGAGGTATGTACAGCAGAAGCCTTTTAGCTGGGACGTGCAGAGTTAAGTTCTTGTACTTGACTGCAGAGGACAGGACCAAGAGGGAAAAGAGGGAGGGGCAGGGTTAAAGGTAATTTCGTCTGTTGGATTCCGGCAGGGAGCATCCACCCTCCAGCACCTCCTCCTCCTCCTCCTCGGGTAACAAGGGGCTCTCCTGGCACCTACTCTTATACTGCTGTAGGTTGAAAGACCAGCGCCCAGCACACTGCCTCCTCTATTTACTTTTATCAATGACATAGCTTCTGAAGGAAATGTTATTCAGGTATTTTCTCACAGATTTTTAGGAGCATTTCTGTCTGGTTGGAAGCTACCGCATCTACTGCGAAAGAAGCAATGCACCCTTCGCAGCTGCTACATTTCAAGCTTCCCTTCAAATTTTCTAGTTTCTGAGCTAGAAAGAGAGGCGGGACTTCCTTTGTGTTTCTAATAGATGAGTCTGAGCAGAAAGCTCACAGCGGCTTCTCTGGATTTTACCAAAGCTCAGGACTTCTGGCAGGCCATTCTTCACACTCTTTTCATTTGTTGGTTTTCTTCCTTCCTTGATCTTTCATTTTCTTTGTCCTGCAATTGTTACAAATGTTTTCATATCGTCCCCCCTCTATTGGGGAGTATAAGTATGCCTCATTTATTTTTCCATCTACATAAGAATCCTTCACATTGAAGAAGAGACTGAGAGTCACTGTTTCTGGGCTGGTGGATTTGTTCCAACTCAGGCTTTGGATTCATGTCCACCAGACAGCATCGAGTTTTACCTTTCTTTGTCTAGCTCATTAATGAATAGATTAATTAATTAATAGATTAATTGCTATTTTTCATAGCATCAGAAAACTTCTTGTCTTTTCTTTTTTTTCTTTTTAATGTATTTAGCATGGGGTCTACAGGGTCTCATTACACATTATGAAGATGTTATTGAAATACTAAGACACAATCAGAACAATTTTATCTCTAACCTCATCATCCCACAAACCAAACAGAATCTCTCTGGGCTCTGTAATGGTGATTTTTCTAGGACCAGATATTATTAAGAGATCAAATTATATATATATATATATATATATATATATATATATATATATATATATAGTGTGGGTGTGGGTGTGGGTGTGATTTTAAAATGTCCCTCAGGCTGTGCCTGAGGGTTTGGATGCCAGCCTGTGGGTTCTCCAGAGGTGCATGCATAGTGGGGCACTGAGCTTCATGCAAAGTTTCATCCATTTACAAATTCATAATTTTATGGCATTACTGGGAGATGATGGGAGTTTGGGGTAGAACCTACCTGAAGGCGGCATGAGTGCATGCCCTGAGGGACTGTACTGTCCCTGCCCACACACCACTGCCTCCTGCAGCCTGAGGTAAGCTGACTGTCTCCACCTTGCCCCTCCCCCATGATGCTTCTGCCTTACCATGGGATCAAAAGCTATGGATCCAGCTGGCTATGGACTGAGGTCTCTGAAATGTGATCAGTCTTCTCCATGCGGCTATTCTCAGGCATTTTTCATAGCATCAGAAAACTTCTTTTTTCTTTTTAATGTATTTGGCATGGTGTCTACAGGGTCTCATTACACACATCGGGCTTGTAGTGATGCTCCTGTTTTCAGCTTCCCAAGCACTGGGATTATAGGTGAGTGCCACCATGGCCAGTCTCAACCACCACCTCAGGGCGCCCCAGGAGCAGGGTTGGCACAGCACATCAGGGACTGAACCTCAGTCGCTGACCCTGCCTAAGCAAGTGCTTTAATCTGCTGAGCTATCTGGCCGGCCCTCAGAAAACTTCTAATAATGTGTGTGTGTGTGTGTGTGTGTGTGTGTGTGTGTGTGTGTGTGCATTCATCCCTCTCTATCCAAGGGCTCTGAATCCATAGATTTAAGCCAAGCACAGATAGAAAATATTTTTAAAAATCCGTGCAACCATACAGTAATAATTGCATTTCGTTCTACCTAAATAATGCCATATAACATTGTTTATATAGTGATGCTTTAGGTATTATAAGCCATCTAGAGCCAATTTGAAGTGTACTGGGTGATGTACATAACTGGAAGTTACACACACATATTTTATATAAAGACAGCTATCTGAACATCTGAAGAATTTGTTGTCTTCCATTCAATGCCCTTCCAGATACCAAGAGACAAATGTAGTGTGCCTGAAGAGCTGACATTCTGAAAAGCTAAGCATGGAATGACACTTTAAACTTATAATCCGTATTTCCTTAAAGATTTGTCTTCTTTCTCTAGAAAAGATTTATACACCATTATTCCTCTCCACTTCTCTCCCACCCCCCTACTGAGAGAGGATAGATTGGGTCAGTGTTAGAGGGATGGAAAATTCCTTTTATAGGCAGCGTCGGCAGCATTCCATCATCAATGCAGCAAACGGAAGTTGGAAATGACAGTATTAAGCAACAGTCAAAAACCCCGAAAGCTTTTCTGGAAATAGTTCTACTCCCGCCTCCTAGACAGACTAACTTCTCCATCTACCTTTCAAACACTTGGCTCAAGATTATCTTGAGGGCGCAGCTTATGGTCGTTCAATAAATTCATCCAAGCGAAAACATGCAGCAAAAGTGGTTTAACATATTCTGAGGCTCATGCTCCTCCCAGCAAAAATAGAATGTAGGGGGCACCAACAGCCTCCTGCTGACCGAACCATCTTCACAAATAGTCATCCTATTTTCAAAGTAAGAATTCATTTTTTAATCATATTTAGACATTGTGTACCTTGAAGGCACACAGAGATTAGTTGTGTTTTTGGTCATTAGTTATACAAGGCTGAGATAAATAATCTGTTGGGAGAATTATTTCTCGTGCCACAAGGAATTTGAGCTTGTGTATTTCTGCACTGCCTGCTGATGAACCCAAGGCTGTTCTGTATTTATACAAAGATTCTTTGCCTCTTTCCAGAACCAGGAATGTTTATGTTTTAACACATCATCTTCAAAGAATCTAGGATGAAAAGTAGAATGCATTTAGAAAGTCTGTTTTATGTACTCCAGAGGTATTTACCAAAAAATATTTTCTAGCAAATCTACAATCTACTAGATTTTTTTCTAGTAGATCAGTGGTTCTCAGCCGCCAGTGATTTTTGTCCCCCTCATTCTGGGGATATTTGGCAAAGTCTAAAGTTCCATGTGGTTGTCATAATGAATATCTGCTGGATGGAAACTGAAGTACATTGAAACATGGAGAATGTACAGGGCATTCTCAGCGACAAAGGTTTAGCCAACCCAAAATGCAATAGGGCTAAGTCTCTGAGATCCTGGTCTTGAGCCTTTGGGGCCTGTACCATGACACCACAGTTGCATTCCATTTGATCCGGCATGTTGCCCATAGTACACCAGAACAGCTACCTGTGGTCTCTACAGTGTTGATCCTCTTACTCCAAGTGCACACACCCGTCATCTCCATGTGCGACGGCTCAGAGAGGGCCACCACCCTGGAAGTGAGACTTCAGCTCTGGTTCACGAGTTCCATCTATTACTGCAAGTGTGGCGCTCTTCTTCTTAGTCATGGCAACTGTCTTGCCTGCCTTTGGAGACGAGAGGCGAGGAGACATGCGCTTAGCTGATATGCTGGGAAAAGAATGTGATAGCTTTAGAAAAATAACTTAATGTTTACTCTGTTCCTGATTTGCCACCTGACCTTAGGGAACTCCCTGGCTTGAAAACATTATGACTCATAAATTCTTAGTGATGTGTTACATACTGAGAACACATGGTCTTGGCTCTATGGCTCTATCAGTTTATTACCCTAATTTATTAGGAACTCAACCATATCTATGTAAATATACAGAGATATGTATAAATATTTCAGGCTACTTTTCCTTCCACTGACAGGGAGAGTTTGATTAGTCTTTAAGGACTCCAAATCCCACTACTGCTCACTCCGTAAAACCTATGTGCTTTCTTCTAAGTTCTTCTCACACTTGAGTTCCTATAAAGTTGTTTGCTTGAGGAGCAGCCAGGGAAGGGATTCTATTAAACAATTCTACATTTGTAAACAATAGATAGAACTTGCACATGTAAATGTGTCAGATTATTAATCATTGCTACCACAAATATCAAAATTTTAAAACAGCAACAATCCAACATTCTAAAGTAAAATTAAAAAAGTTTACCAAGCCTAGTCTTAACTTTATCTTTCAGCTATTTATATTTTTGTCACTGCAATCATAACAGAATGGAGAGATAAGACAATAAACAGGAAGATTTGTTTTACTGTAAATTGATCAAGATATACTTGGCAGACTGGAAATAGGCTGGAAATTTTTATATTGCAATATCTTCTCAGGGTTAAGTAGGTGCATAGAGAAAAAGAACTCTCCTCACTCAGGTGGATCAAATGTCAGAATTCTGAAGAACAAATAGAAAACCCTAAAAACGATCCACAATCCAAGAGATGACAATAAAACTGGGAACAGTCAATGCCAGCAGGCAAAGAGGCAACACCTACAAAGTTCTGATGGAAATGAACTTATCATTGAATTCTACACCCAGCCAAATAATCTATGAAGCTCAAGAGTAAACGTGTGTCCTGATATCCAGAAACACAAAAAAAGCACGTCACTTATGCATTCCATGTGCAAATACTACTTGAAGGACTTGCTCTAAATTAAAGGAATTATTAAAAGAGAGTGGATCAGCAGTGCAATTACCTGAGCTACCCTCTGTAGACACAGGCATGCATTTTCTTCTTCCTTTTACTGCTCTATGGAAAGGAACAGCTACTGCTTATTTTTCTTCTTTTTAATTTTTTGACCAATTTTGCACACTTATACCTGGTAACCTGAATAATGGTTTTGAAGAAAACAATATGCAATAGAGCGGCCATTGTTGAATTCCCATGGTCTTGTTTTGTGAAATTCTGCATGGTTTCTAATTTTTTAAATTATTTTTATTCTCTTTTTTAAAAAATGTAAAAAAGAAAAGTTTAAGTAAAAAAAAAAACATGTATAGAGAATCCATACAATGAGACAGAAACAAGGGTAGCAACAAAGTGCAACCAGAAAGAGACGAACAGGGCTGGGCTGAGGCCTTCACTGGATGCTCCAGGGAGCGGCTGTGGTCGGCCCAGAGTTCCGCCACCTCTTCATGGATTCTTAAGGATTCTTCCATAGGAAAATACCTAAAAAGAAACGTCTAATTAAAGCTTTCTAAGTGAGTTTAATGTTATAAATTCCAGCAATGGAAGATAATACGACAAATTCAATTAGAGAAACAGGAAAAAGAATCAAAATTTTATATTTAAGAAAAAGTATTAATTTTACATAATAGAAGGAAAAAAATACTGCCCACGATAGATAATTTAAGAGAGTAGAAATAAAAGAACTTAGTGCTGATGCCCTTTGTTACTCTTATTTTTCTGGAGGCCTAGATAATGAGATTTGGTAAGACAAATAAATTAGAAATATAAAAGTAAAAAAGTGAAAAAAATTATCATTTGTAGATTAATCATTTATAAAGTTGTAAACCCATAGAAAATTGTCTTAAAAACTACTGTGGGCAGTAAATTAGCTAAATAAGCTAGACTATTTCAGAAATGGATAATGCTAGTAAAGTATAAGAAAAACATTTATGAAAATAGCAGAAAACAAATTGCAAAGAAGAAGCTTCCATTAGAAATTCACATAACATTTCAGAGCAAAAATTTAAAGTCATTTTTGATAGAGAAAATCAAAACAAAGTAAAAATAAACAAATAGAAAGACTCAATATGAAGATGTCAACTCTGAAGTTATTTTGCAAATGTAACATGCTCCAAATGTAAACACCAGCTAGCAAGACAAATTCCGATAAAGAGAAGAGTCACTATTTGTCTTAGAAATGAAAATTTCAATAATTAACATAAAGTAATGCATAGTAAGAATACAGATGCATTCCTGAAGAAAATAATGACCAATTCCTACCTATGTAGCTTACACTCAAACCTGAAGTTGGGCAAATAATAAAGATGGTATCTTAAAACATCAGGGTAAGAGAGGAATTTTTCACTTTTGTTTTTGTCATCATGTCAATCTTAATTTTTAAAAATTTATATGTGCCTGTAATTGTGCATATGTAGCAGATACAGTGTAATGTTTCAATTCTTGATACACTGCATCATTGTTAGTTAAATAGCATATCACCTTACATTTTTATTATTTCTTCATGGGAGTCCATTCCAAATACTCTACAATGAGTTGGAAGGGCTTTTAACAATTGTTTTTGGGACAACCAAGCAGCTGAAAGAGATGAAAGAAGATCTCTACTTCTCACTCTGTCTTATATGAGCTCCAAAATATGTAAGAAAAAAATACTTTCAACCCCTAAAATATTAAGAGAAAACAGTAAAATCTTGTACAGCATTGGCGCTCACCAGTTCTTTCTGTCTATGACTCAAAATCTAGACACAAAGAAAAGAAAAGAGCAATCTTTCAGCTATGTAAAAATCAGTATTTTTTCAGACGAAACATCACAAACAAAGTCACAAGACAGATGACAAACTAGGAAAAGCATTTCTAAGGCATTTCCCAGAAAAACAGCTAATCTCCCGCATGCATATAGAGTCCCTAGAAGGTCCTTAAGAAGAGGCCTGTAATCTATAAAAAACTGGGCAAAGGGTAACGGAAAGTTGCTGGGTCAGGAAGGGTGAGACAGCCTTAAGAAACATGAAAAGTTGTTTTCCTCACTTGTAATCCAGGCACTGAAAATTAAAATAATACTGCAACATTGGATTATCTAGAAGATTAGCAAAAATCTGAAATCCATGATAAATGCATGATAAGAAAGAAGTTCATTTGTGGCCAGTGAGGAAAATAAATTTCACATCCACAACTTACTATATGTTAAAAGAGATTTTACAATAACTTAAAAAATATATTTACTTTTTTGACATAGAAATCCAAATTTAGAGCTCCATCCTATGCATATACCTCCTCTTTACATGACTGCATCTGAACATATTTTTATTGTGATTATTTTATTGTGATAGTTCTGCTATAGCAAAAGACTAAAAGAAAGTCACTCAATGAAAGCACTAGATAAATAAACCTCAGCATAGACTCTTACTACCATGCTAACACAGCTACCTGGATTAAAATTTTTTTTAATTTTTATTTTCCAAGAAAGAGGAAGCTTTCTGTGTGCTGATACAGAAATATCTGCAGAAATGAACCAAGGCCAGCTGTGTTGTCAAGGCTGGCCTCGAACTCATGACCTGCACACTTCAGCTCCCAAATCATAGAAGATTATTCACAATGTGCCAACAGAATATAAATATTTTATAAGATGGGCAACTAAGACATGCCCAATTTGCATAAAGAATCACTAAAACTAGTAAGATTGGCTGCCTATGCAGAAGATGCTATGTAACAAACAATGAACTAATAAAACTGTCCCCAAAATTAAACATGGGGTTTCCATCTGAAATTCTCAGTAAATACAACAGAACTGAAAGCAAGGAGGCAAGCACACATTCATGCAACAATAATCCTAATAACGTTCATCATCATCAAAAGGTAGAAGCAGCCCAAAGTCCATCAACAGATGAATAAGCAAAATATGAAGCACCCAGACAATGGAATATGCTACAGCCTTGCAAGGGAAGGGGATTTCGACATGTACTACAGCAGGGTGAACAGCGAAGAGGCTATGCAAAATGAAATAAGCAACATGCAAAGGAACAAGTTGTGTATGCACTGCCATCAGGAATACAGAAGGGTCTAATTCATGGAGACAGAAAGTAGAATAGGGGTTACTCAAGGGTAAAAGAGGAGAGGAAACATTAAGTGGTTATCTGTAGTTATTGGGTTTTTTTGCTTTTGTTTTGTTATTTGTATAGTTGGTACAGGGTCTCACTATGCACATCAGACTTGTGGTGATCCTCCTGTTTTCAGCTTCCCCAGTGCTGAGATTATAGGCATGCACCACCACACCCAGACTCTGTCACTCACTCTGCATGCCCTGGAGGTGCGACTGGTGCAGCAGGTGAGACCAGGGATTGAACTCTGGTCCCTGTGCTTGCCAAAGCAGGCATTTAATCTTGTTAGCCCTATCTCGTTAGCCCTTGGAGTTATCGTTAAAGGTGCAGCTTCAGTTGGAGTCTAAGGGAATGATGGCTGTATAACGGTGTAAATGTACCCAATGCCACTAAACTGCACCCTTAAAATTGCTCTGAGTACAGGTTTTGTGCTGTGTGTATTGACCTCAATGAAAAGACTAGCTACTGAGAGTTGGAAGGAGAGGGTACAGACACA
>PVKN010042562.1:0-10378 GCA_004027915.1 Capromys pilorides | reverse complement strand
TTAAAGATGCCATTCCACTGTCTTCTAACTTCCATCACTTCATTGCAGAGGCAGCTATAAATCTTGTCTCCTTCCAATTTTACTTATTTTTCTTCTCTAATTGATTTTGGGGTTTATTTCTTGGTCTTTGTAGCATTTAAAAAATAAATTCCCAAGCTAGAATTCTTCCACCCCATTCCCCTCCTCTTTCTCTCTCTCTTCCCTCCTCAACATAACCTACTGAGATTTCAAAAAAATTCTTCGTCCTGTGCCTAATGGCTTTCAATAAAACTTTTCAGGTTATCTAATCTAATATTAAATTCATCACTACACTTACTTCATTTGCTAAATATTTTAGCTCCAAAAGCTTCTTGGGAGGTTTTAGTTCACTAATAAAGCTCTTTGTCTTTCCCACTTTCCTTTTAATTATCTGAAATAATTACTGGAAAGTCCTTTTGTAATAATTCTATTATCTAGATTGCTTATGACACTGTTTATGTCGTCATTTCATGTTCTCATTTTCATCTCTTTGTTCCATTTATTCCAGTGTCTGGTGACTTTTGATTAAATGATTGGCATTATTTGCACAAATTATAGATGCTTTGCATGGTAGTATCCTAGGAAGAGGGAATTTAATTTTCTTTTGGAAGGCAGATGGAATCTGGAAATGAAACCTCAATCATGTTTAGATTGTGTTCAACATATTTCAGAGCAGTTTTTCCTATGGAATTGGTTGCCAGGTGTCTTCATTAGAGCCCCAGGAATGCTTGCTGAAGCCCTGTGTCTTAACAAGCTGAATTAATTTTTGTCTTCCCAGGACTAGAAGACTGTTAAAGTCACTTCCAAGTCTTTTGTCTTCCAACAGTTGCTTCCAGCTCAACTACTTGATCGTTTTCATTTTATTTTTGCCCCTAGTCCAATAGAAATGCTTCTAAAAAATATTCGCTCAATTTTAGCTTCATATCTTTAAAGTTTCATATCTTAGGGAACTCAGTCACTCAAATTTCAGGCATTCTAGCATTCTCATCTTCTGAATTGTTTTCCCTATTAAGGATGACTTCATTTCTTAAATATTTTCTCTTATCTATCTGCCTGCATTTTCTATGCTGAGAATGTCTTCATTTTACTTGGTATAGTCTTTAGGGCTTGATGTCCAAGCTGCATACTGACTGCTACATTGGCATAGCTAGTAGGTATCTTAAATCTGTGTTGTCCAAACCACAGAGTCTTCCTACCCTACAAACTCTATTCCACTTTCAAAACTTCCCAGCTATACTTATGGTCATTTTTTAAAATTTTCTAGTTGCCTTCACCAAAATTTTCAGTCAGATTTGGTTCACCATTTTTTCACAACTTTCAATATCTCAGACAATTTCAGTTAAAATTTCAAAATATATCAAGATTGTAAACCACAATCTCCACTGCTACCCCTAAGATTATAACACCATCATCTCTTAATTGTCAGATTACTCATCCAAGCCCTGATATACTTTTTAATAGGAAAAAATACTTTTTTCAAATATAATTTAAGTCATATTACTAATCTTGTCAGTATTTTGTGATAGTTTCCTGTTATGGTTCGGGTCTAAAATGTTCCCTAAAGCTCATGGATTTGGAAGATAATTGATAATGAAGGAGCTGTACTCATCCACTTATGACCGTTTAACTGTAGAATGCATTGTTAGGAAGTAAGGCGTGGGTGGAGATGAGTCATTGGTGATGTGACCTGCAAGGACATACTCTTGACCTGGACTCCTTTCTGCCCTGTTTCCTGGCTGCACTAAGTTGTCCTTCCTTGTATCTTTCTGCCTTAAAGCCAGTTGGCCATGAACTGAAAATATGAGCCAAAATTAGTCTTTTCCTTGAAGTTTCAGGTATCAGGTATTTTATGCATGTGACATATCAGAGTAAATACCAGTGTCCTTATAAAAAATAGACAAAGTCATGCATTATCTTTTTCTTTTAGTGATTTTAGCCTCCTATTTTGCTTTATCTCCTCATTCTGTGTCAGTCACACGACCTTCCTTGACCTGGCATGTGCATCTTGCGTCAGGGTATTTGCACTAGCTTTTCCTATGCTTAGCGTATTCTCTAAGATACCCACAAATCCATTTCCTTCACCTCCTTAAAGTTTTTAATAAAATGTCATCTCAGTAAAGCCTACTCTAACACTAGCTTTAATATTGCAACCTGCTATCTCACCTACCACTTTTCATAATAATTATCTCCCAATACTCTAGATACCTACTTATTTTATATCATCATTTATTATTTGTGTGTTTCTGATGGAATATAAACTTTACAAGATGATAGATCATTATCTGGTCTCTTCAATAATATATCTCAAACACATGGAATGACTTCTGTCAAACAGTAGATGATCAATAAATAATTATGGACTAAACAAATGCGTGAAATCTAAAAGCTTCTCACCACCTCAAATCGCTGTCATCTTAGTCCACATCACCATCATCACATGCCAGGGTTATTACAGTCTCTTTCTAAACATTTTCCCCATTTCTAGCCACTCCACAATCAGTCTCTACAAAGGAGTCAAAATAATTCTTTTAAAACACAGGTCTGGTGATGCCACTCCTCTGTCCCATGCTTAGCAAAGCTCCCTCGATCACTCCAAGTAAGCACCTTACTGTAGCCTTGCTGAGCTCTCTGGTCTCCAGGCTCAGCATTTTCTCCTTGATCTCTGCCTTCTGAAGCTTTTGGGTCATTTCCCTGAGCTAACAACGCATGCGCCCATCAAATGGTCTTTGCATTTATTGCAATTTTGGGGAAGAACACTTTTCTCTGAATACTTACCTGGCTAATCTGCTCACTTCCTGCAGAGCAGTGATATGGCAATATCAAAGAGTGACTTTTACAGGTAAACTAATAATCTCATTACTTGTCTTTTTACTTGATTTTGGTTTTGTTTTAAATAAAATGTAAAATCTGACATATAATGTACTTTTTATGATAGTGTTTAACATAAAACTCTTTAAAAAATTTTTAATATATTTGGTTGTTACAGGGTCTCACTATGCAGTTTAGACTTGTGTAATCCTGTTGTTTTTTTAGTCCCCCTAGCAGGGG
The DNA here is from genome assembly GCA_004027915.1 of Capromys pilorides. Lineage (NCBI taxonomy): Eukaryota > Metazoa > Chordata > Mammalia > Rodentia > Capromyidae > Capromys > Capromys pilorides. The sequence continues at coordinate 7,312 of PVKN010042562.1, read as the reverse complement.
GTTGCAGGTGTGTGCCACCACACTCAGACTCTGTGGTAGGCTCTACCCACCCAGGGGCTGGGGCTGGCACAGCATGTGGTGTCAGGGATCGAAGCGCAGTCCCTGCACTTGTCTAAGCTTGCCAAAGCAGGCACTTTAGTCTGCTGAGCTACCTCACAGGGCTGTAGCATGAAACTTTGCATGTTGTCCTCCTGGACTCTCAGGAGCCTGTAGAGCATGCAGCCATTTCAGTAAATGAAAAAAATACCAAATAGAGCAATTATTATGACCTTAAGATCCTGGAGTTCTAAGATTTCCTTTATGGAATCAATATTAAGTTTGGCAATATTATATTGATCAGATGCAATTAAAATTTGAGGAATTTTGTATGCTGTCTAAAATATTTAATAAATGGTACTTATAATGAAAAAAGAAGACCGATATTATTAAGCAGAATTCAGGTTTAGGAACAGGTTTGGGAAATAGTCTGAAAGCTATATGAACATATAGCTCAATTTTTAGTGATTTTTAACTCACAGTATGTTCTTAACCCTTTAGTGAACTGGTGTGCTTTCATACCTGTAAAATGTGAAGATGAAGTAGAGCATTTCCAGTAGGCTTAGCTTTAAAAGTACAAGAGCAAACAAAATCTTTGGGATATATCTGTATCCTGAGTGGCACTCATATTTGTATGTGTTTAGATCTATGCAAACGGGTATACAACTTATTATTCTTCATTAACTTTATTTAGACATTCCATATACAAACCAAATTCCATGAATTGATCTGCTCACTAAACTTCATTTAGAAAATCCAAAAAGCAATATTTGCAGCAGCATCCACAGCTTCACAGACATGTATGTGCACAGCACAGTGAGCATTTTGGTTGCCTACTAGGCAATTTCTTCGCTAGAGTCAAACAAAATAACACACTACTTTCTTGTTTTACCTCAACAACTGTCCTTTTTGCTATCTGCTGCCACATAATTTGCAATTTTTTGTGATTCTGGTTAGTGATTTCACTGATTAAAATGTCCCAAACATAGGGCTAAATTGTAGCATAATATTCTTCAGTGTGAGAAAGTGGTAAAGCACTCATGGTGAGATGAGCGTGTGTTAGATAAACTCTGCTCATGGCTTCTATTGCCTTGGCCATCAGTTCACAATGAGTGAGTTAACAACACAAATTAAATCAGTATCTTTAGACAAAAAACCTAAAAAAAATGGTTATATATTTATTGACAGGTGAAAATCTGATCAGAAATTTGCAAGAATGTAATCCCACCCAATGGAAGCACATATGCAGTGCTGGCTCATTGAGCATTTGAGATGACTTTATAATATGTAATTGCCACAAGTAAAATGTTAGTTGTACATATGTTAATGTCATATGAGTTGCACTATCTTCTCTTGAGGCAGATCCAATGTGAAAGAGAGATAAAGGTAAGGCATGTTACTAGTAAGCAGATGTTCCCTTCTCCAGTTAAGTGAAGGAAATGGAGGTGTCAGCATCTCACTCTTATGAGCAAATAAAACTTCCTGTGCTTCCCTGGAAGTTCTGTATCAGGAGGTAAGAATGCTGAGCCATCAATAAAAGTTATCCATGTACAAAAGCATGTGTTTCCAGAGGCCCTGTCAATTGGGGAGCAAGTTTTACAGAAAAATTAAAAGCATAGGCTCTGGAGTACAATAAATCCAGATTCAAATTTAACTACTTTTTCCTAATAAATTTCCCTAATAATCTGTCCCACCCTCAGTTGCTTAATTTATAAACTGAAGCCAGTAATAAAGTCTACTTTATAGTGTTGTTGGGAGGACCAAAAATGGTTCACAGGAATAGTGATTAACATGGAGCTTGATTCATGGTAAGTGTTCAACATCTCTTGACTATTATTATTACTACCATCATTGAAGACAATATTAGTCAGAAATTTGGATTTAATTTGCCTCAGGAATGGTTAAAGTGACAGTCTAAAAGAAATGAGATGAGCTTTGAAAAAATATCCACACACTTTCCCTGCATGACTCCAATTTGCCCTTTGCTCGTCAACTTCTAGAAGAACTCCCATTTGAATACACCATCTAATCCAAGTCTTAGTGCAGAAGAGTTTCCTAGACAAAGATGGTAAATCAAGGGCTGAGAAGGGCAAGGAGAGGGGAAGGGGAGTCTCCCTTTATTTTTTTTTAAATAAGTCATTGCCTAAAACTTCTTCTTAGAAAATGCATATCCCTACTAGTAAATCCAGACCACATATTTCAATCTTCATTTTAATTTTATTATTTCAGAACTAGAGGGCTGTTAAATATTATTAAGGGCTATTAAATTTAGACAGGACAAGATCGTTAATTCTGCGACAACTTGAATGTGCTGTGGAGTACCCAGATATTTGTTAAAACATTATTCTGGGTGTGAGAATCGTTTTGGATGAGCATAGTATTTGAATCAGCAGAGTGAATAAAGTAGATTTTTCTCCTACTTTTAGTAAGATCTCATCCAATCCATTGAAGGGCTGAATAGAATAAAACTGAGTAAGAAGTAACTCTGACAAATCACTGTGAATTTGAGGCCAGCCTGGGATATCTTGTGAATCTAAGGCTCACCTGAACTACACAGTGAGGCCTTGTCTCAAAAAATAATAAAACAGAACAAAACAAATAAACAAAAGAAGGAAGCTCTTATTTCCTCACTTCTTGAATGTTAGGACACTGGTTTTTCCATGTGGACCTGACAGAAACATTTGTCCTCTTGGATCTCTACCTTGCTAAAAGTAGACATTGAGACCTGCCAAGCTTTGCAACCACATAAAGTACTACTTCCTCATCTTAAGTCATTCTCTGTCTCTGTCTGTCTGTCTGTCTGTCTGTCTGTCTGTCTGTCTGTCTGCTAATATGTGTTTTGCTATTTGTAAGCTGTGTGGTTTTAAGTATGTCATTTAACTGGGGGGCCTAGAATTTTCTCATCTATAAAATGAGGATATAATTATTGTGTTCCCCACAGGATTTGTTTAACTTCTTTATAAAATATGCACCATTTGGAGTACAGTAACATTTAAGGAAAAATTATTCATGACACTTGTTAAAGCAATAAGGCAGACTTTATTCAGTACTACTGCATACTTCATAGGAACTACCATGATGGAGTTTGTAGATGGAGTTTGTATAATTGAACTTAACTCTGAACACATTAAAGGAAAGTGAAAATTTATAAACAAGAAGCATAGTAGTAAGGCTCAGTGGATAGAAAATTGTGAAAAGGAAAACTCAGGAGTAAAGGAGATCCTGGCTAAACTACCTGAGCAGGATTCTGCCTGAAGATTGATCAGAGTGATCAGACAACACGTGTGGCATGCCCGAAATGAAGACCCTGATCAGATGCCAAGGCTAGGGGAGTCTGGCTAAAGTAATTGGGTTCTTGCTAAAATAATGGACACAGGATTTTTTTTTGAGGGGGGGCGGCGGGGGCTGGCTCAGGCTGCCTTAAAGGTGGGTTGAGTAAGGCTTGTGGAGCTGGGGATCAAACTCCAGTCTCCTCCACCTGACTGTGTTTGCCCGAGCAGGCATTGTTCTGCTGATAACCCACTACTGTTATGGACCTTTGGACTATATTGGGTTATTCTGGTGAATCCACACACCTACAATATTTGAATGGCAATGAAACAACCATCTCTGACCAAACAAAACAAAAAAGGGGGATATAAATGAAGGAGCATTTTGTAGTGAAAAAAATAGGATAGATTTACAGCTACTTTCTCTTAGTTCAATGAGAAGGAGGATTTGTACTAATACTGTTTAGACAAGCTATCATGTCTACATCTTGTCCTCTGAATAACTACTATGAAAACAACAATTTGCAATTTATTAATCATTATAACTGTCCTGCTAACCTGTTTTGAAACTGTCTCTTTGGTATTTCTTTCTCATTAAAATTAATAAAATAAAATAATGGATGCAAAAATGGACAGGAAAGTTCTAAATTTGAGGTCTAGTTGGAGAGATACTTCAGAGGACCCTCGGTTGGGTCAAGGAGACACTTAGATAGTAAACATTCCAAATGTTAGCTTCTTACAAAACGATCACTCAGACCAGCATCAGACTTTCTCTTAGACTATTTGCCCATCTTTCTAGCATGTGTTTATTTAAAATCCCAAGCAAGGTTGATCAGACAGTAAAGCAGAAGGTTTGTGTAGATACTCACCAAATCAACTATTCCAATGTTATTCCAGCCTTGCATTATTGGGAGAAAAGAGATGAACATGGGGATGACCCAGCAGCCTCCCAGCATTAGTGCGATACGCAGGGGGGTCATCTTATTCCTATAAACCAAAGGCTGGCAGCAGATGGCATAATACCTGGAGAGGCAGCAGAGTGGGTGTGGTCATGGGCAAGGAAGTGGAGAGGGGAGTAAAGGAGAATAGGAAGAGAGAAAGACAAACAGGGAGAGGGAATCAGAAAAGTGGAAATATGCAAGAAAGGAGGAGATGCAGAGGGGGATGCAGAGAATAAAAATAGAGAAGGAAAGAGAATAATAGGAAATAAAAGGGAGCACAGGCAATAGAGGGAGGAAAATAAAAGAGAGAACAGAAGAAAGAAAAAGTGATTATATTTCAATTAATATAAAAATACACTTCAGATGGTATCATAAAGCTATTATGGCCTTAGAAGATGGCCCCCCATTCTTCTTCCATTCCCTGGGGAGCCAGATGCACAGGAGGGTCTTATCTTTTCAGGCATGATACCAATGCTGCCTTCAAGCCTAGGTGCTTGGGAGCATCCATCCAGCCCTCTGGGCTGCAGCATTAGGACACTTGTAGCCTACTTGACTGCAATTTGGGGTAGCCCACACTATTTCCTGTCTCAGATTTGCCCCTTTCCTCTTGACCACCTGCCTGCACTGGCTGAGGTGGCATTCTGCAGCTGTGCTCCTTAAACTGTGATCCAGGGGCTCACCACTATCCTCCCTTCTGCATCTGCATCAGACACAGACACACTCCCGAGGAGACCTCTTTAAAATGCACACTTCCTGAATCGGGTGCCTTTAGAGTGATCTGGAGTCTGCATTGTGAAGTGTAGGAGTCCCAGCTATTGGGTGGTAAGCAGATCCAATTTCCTAGGGTAAGGCACTATCCTTCCCGGCCTCCTTAAATTGTGTGTGGCCAAAAGACTGCTTTGGATCAGTGAGTCATGAATAGAATCCAATCGCATTACCTCTGGGACAGACTGTCCCATTGTCTCCATGATGCCAAGAGTGTGAAATTCCAAATATTTCCTCTTCTATCCCTTTTTACCTGTTGTTTGAGCAACCTACCTTGCTTAACAGCAGGCTCTCCATCATGGGACTAACTTCTCTCCCCTTGTGAGTGAAAGTTCTGTTTCTAGTGTTTGTTCTTCCTCCCTCTGGGTAGTGATACAACCTGCCCCACAAGCAGCTGAGTTTCTAACTCCTGGGATGCTCCTTTATGTTATTCCAGTGTTGGATATCACCCTTTCTATGCCCAAGAATGCCATGGGATTCAGCAAAAGGCAAAATTTTATAGCACTCTATCAGCTAATAGTCTTGAAAAAGTAAAAAACTAAGTACAACAATATGATCTAGAGTCTAAGTTTCTTCTTTAAGACATTCAACTATTTAAAAATAAGTCATCCCCTTACACCCCTAATTTTATGTAATTCACTTTGTTAATTTTTCCCACCTCTTCTTTTCTTTTCTTAATTCAATGCATAAGTAATATAACAATAGCTATATTTTCAGAAGAGGTGGTTGTAGGAAGGGTGAGGAGAGAGGGGGAAGTGAGAAGGGGAGGCTGAAGCTGGAGCATGAGAATTGAGTGCCTCAGTAGGAGGAGAGGAGAGGAATACTCTTCCTCCTCCCTCCAAGGCTCAGAGGAATAGCTGATTACATGACACCAAAGCTTCCAGCATTTAGCAAATCTCTGAGGTGTCCTGCTCTGAACCAGAGCATAGGAACAAAAGACCAAAGGATGGGAGAGGGGTTTACTTGAGTGACTACTTTTCTCCACTATAAAACTGACAAGGTCACTGAATTTAACTAAAGATAACTCAGCCATGGAAAGACTTACAATCAGCTGGAACTCTGTTCATATTCTTGACATATAAGAAACGCAAATTATTACTAAGTGGCTAGTATTTCTAAATAGTGATGTTAATAACCATTAGAGAGGGCCGACCGAATAACTCAGCAGATTAAAGCACCTGCACAGGGGTTAGGAGTTTGATCCCTAGGCCTGCTGTGCCAGCCCTGCCCCCAGGGCACACTGAGATGGCAGTTGAGACTGGGCATGGTGGTGCATGCCTGTAATCCCAGCTCTTGGGAGTTTGTAAACAGGTGCATCGCTATGAATCTGATCTAGTAGTGAGACCCTGAACGCCCTGTAGACCCTTCCCTAAAATACAAAAATAAATAACCATTAGAGAGTAATTTTAACATAGAGCTACTGACAAATTTAAAGTGAAAAAAAAGGTACTTGTCCCCATTTAATTTCTCTCCCTTCCTCATTTCCCACCAAGGGGCAGGCTTTTTCCATTTAGCATTCTTCCTCATTTCTCTTGCCGATAATATCTGCAATTCACTGGGAATTTTATATTTTCTTTTGTTATAGTATTGCTGTGGGGCAGGGTATAAAAGAGATTCTGACTTTTCCATCCAAGGAGTGACCCAGTGAGACTATCTCCTGGGCTTGATGTCATGGTCAGTGATGCAGAGACAGGACGGCTGGCAGTGGTCTCTTAATTCTAGCAATAGCTTTCGTGTGAGTCTGGGAATTTGGTCCTATTTCCTGAACCTTAAAGTTTCAGTGTTCTTGCCTCCTCATGTTCTCATTGCTCACCTGATTTTTTGACTAAGTAGCTCACCTCATCACTTCACAATAAATTTATTTTATTAAAACTGGCATTATTGTTTAATTATGTCTTCCCTGCTCCTAAAATTATGTTAAAGTCTTGTCCATCTCTACTTTGGAGTGTGAGCTTATCAGAAAGTACAATCCTTACAAAGGCAGTCAATTTAAAAATATCACTAGGGTACACTCTAATCCAATATCTGACATCTTTATAAGGAGAAATTCAAAGCTCAAAGAAGGAACAACCTATAAAGATGGGAGCAGAAATCAGTGAAATTGAGATAAAATATTACAAAGAATCAGGGAACTGAAGACTTGCTTCTTTAGAAGAATAATGCAAGTAGATAGTCCCTTAGCCAATCTAACAAAAGAAAGGAAAAAATTACCCAAATCAATGCAAAAACAAATGAGAAGATAATCACAGTGGGTACTGATGAAAGAAAATGACTATGAACAACTACTTCAGAAATGTACCC
>PVKN010042561.1:0-10378 GCA_004027915.1 Capromys pilorides | reverse complement strand
AAGAAACAAAAACAAAACACAACAAGCAAACAAATAAATAAAAAAACAAACAAACAAACAAACAACAGGTGGGTCACGCCTGTGTTTCCAGCGCTTAGGAGGCTGAGGCAGGAGGAATGGTGCAAGTTCAAGACCAGCCTGGGTGAGCTGGTGAGCTCAAGGCCAGCCTGAACTGCATAGCAAGACACTGTCTCAAAAAGACAAAAAAAAAAAAAACAAAACAAAAAAAAAAAAACAAAGGGCCAGCCAAATAGCTCAGCAGATTAAAGTGCCTGCAAAGAAGTACAGGGGCCAGGTTCAATGCCTGGACCTGCCATGGTGGCAACGTGCCTATAATTTCAGTTCTTGGGAGGTTGTAAACAGGCAGATCACTACCAGTCTGATCTAGTAATGAGACCCTGAACACCCTGTACAGCCTTCCCTAAAATACAAAAAATAAATAAAGTTATAGTTAAAAAAAAACCCAAAAAAAAAAGTAAGTCGTTTTTGCCTGGTGTGGGGACACATCCCTATAATCTAAGCACTTGGAAGGCTGAGGAAAGACAATAGCTATGAGAGGAAGCCCAGCCTGGACTGCATACATAGTAAGACTGTCTCAAAAAAAAAAAAGGGTTTTTTTGGATGTGTGTGTACTTTTTAAGACAGTGCTGCAATGGAAACAAAAGGTAGTTTTCAGGGGCTAGGGAGATAGCTCCGTGGCACAAATGCCTGGCTGGCAAGTGCAAGGTTGTGAGTTTGAACCCCGATCCTGGAAAAAAAAAAAAAAGAAAGGTACTTTTCAAAAGACAGAAGATATTAAATGGCTGACATTAAGGCTTAAGAAGGGATAATTAAGTTAAACTAAGTTTTTAGTATTTCTTTTTTCTTTAACTTTATGTTATGACCAGCTCAGCCTGGGGGGGGGGGTAGGGGGATGGAGGGAGCATCAGCATGTGGTGCTGGGGATCTAAGTGTAGTCCCTGCGGATGCCTAAGCAGGCACTTTAGACCCCTGAGCTATTTCACCAGCCCTGGTATTTCTTTTTAAAAATCATCCACTTCACCATCTTCAATTTAGGTCATCATCATTGCAATAAATAATGTAGCCAGGCGTGGTGGCGCACACCTGTAATTCCAGCACTTGGGAGGCTGAGGCAGGAGGTTTAGTGTGAGTTCGAGACCAGCCTGGCTAAAAAAAAATGAGCTCAAGTCCAGCTTGAACTGCATAGCGAGACCCTGTCTCAAAAAAAAGACAAAAACAAAACAAAAAAAAAAGGCAAATATGCTTAAAATAGAGACAAGTGTCAGAGCCACCGAACCAACCTCTTTCCCTACAGTTCAACCACCATCTCCTGTGTGAGGCCATCTTAAAACCCAGGCTGGGGAGGCCTGGGATTGAAAAAATGTCCAGAAAGCCAGTCGTTATGTCATGGAAGCAGAGTTTTAGTCATCCTCATTGAGGCCAGAAGTATGTCTTCCTCCACCTCCTGCCTCTCCCTCCCCTCAGGGATCTCTGTCCTCAGACTTCTTCCTGACCAGCTTTGAAGTAGGGGGCTGTGGGAGGGGGGAGGTGAGCAAGGCCATAGCCAAGCCCAGCCAGGCCTCTTGCTAACTCCCTCTTGGCGTCCCCCAGTCTTCTTGTTGGTAAAAAGGTTGCTAGCTATGTGGTTCAGACTGGCCTTGAACTCTAACCCTCAAGGATCCCTACCTCAGCCCTTCTAAGAATGCCAAGAATTACAGCTATGCACCACTATGCCTGGCTATAGTAATGAGTTTTATGGGAGCTCTCTTCCTTGGAGGAGAAAGCTCATTCCTTGCTCCCCTGCCTTAAAACATGGCTTCATGCTAGGGGTTTGGTGGCACATATCTGTAATCCCAGGCAAGGCGAGGCAGAAAGATCACTGAGCTGAAGGGCTATACAGCTTGTTTTTAAAAGGACCAAAGAAAAACAAAACAAACAAAACATTGCTTCCTGTTTCTCCTGTTCCACCCACAGCGTCCCCACTTGGCCTTCTTAAGTCTCCTCTACCAGCCAAGCCACACATGGGGATGCCGTGGAAATCCCTTCAGGGGACGTGGTCATATCTTTCTTGCCCCTCTCCCTGGAAGTAGGGAACTTGTTTATTTTGTTTTGTTTTTCAGTACTGATTAAACCCAGGGTTTTCCAGCACTTTTTGCTCCTTTTTTAGAAACAAAGTCTGTATTGCTAAACCGCCCCAGCTGGGCTCCAACTTTTGATCCTCCTGCCTCAGCTTCCCACAGTTCTGGGATTTTAGAACTTTTTATTGTGAAATATAACATTTATTTTCATTCCTATTTACTTTGGAAACCCCTGGGTTGAGTTTGTGGGAGTTGAGCCCAGATCACAGTTGGCTGGCAGGCTGGGCCCAGGCAGGTCTGGGGCTTGGCAGGAAGGGTCCCTAGAGACAAGCAGGGTATAGATAGAGTGGCTGGGTGGCATGGGGGAGGAGGAGGGTTAGCTGCTGTGGTACCCCCTCTCCATCTTTTCTTTCCATCTTTGATCTGGGAGATGATTTCTTAAATACTCTGAGGCCTGAGCTTTTGTTCTGCTCACCCCCAAGTGGGCTCTGGAGTCCTGGCCATGTTCCCTGTGGTCTTGACACTACATGTATGGAGTTGAGCCGCCCTGACTGGCCTCCCAGTGGGCACAATAGCAGGAGGTGCTGGGTAGCTGGGTTCATGCATAGATGCCCTTGGAGCCTGACAGCCTGCTAGTCCTACTCCAGGCCAGGTGTCTGCAGGCCCCATGACTGATGACTCAGGTAAGGGGTGCTGGACAAACACACCAGTGTTCCCAGCCCAGCAGGAAGATGCCTGTAATTAGCTCTGCCTTGTCATTGTGCCACTGCCTCCCAAACATGGCCTTGCCAGGCCAGAGCCAGGGCCCCAGGAGACTGGTAGGAATGTGGGTTATCTTGGGTGGTACCTGTTGCCCCGGGTGCTTCTTGAGGCTTTTAAAGTCAGGCTTGGAGTTGAACCATCAGCACCCGCACTGTGATGATAGCTGGAGGCTTAGGGAGTAAGGCCAGGTCAGTGAGAGATGTCAGGCCTCTTTCTGAAGTCAATACCTACTGTCTCAGCACTCCTCATCCCAAATGTCCAGACAGACTGGAAACAGCTGGCCTTAATGCAGTGGCCTGGTGTGTGGCTAAGAACTGCTGTACCTGCCTCATTTGAATCATACTAAGTAAACCAGGGCACACGCTAAACCAAGGCCAATGAGGCAAAGGGATTGCAAGTTCAAGGCCAACCTGGACACTGCAATACTCACTGTTCACTGGTTCTGGGAGGTAGGACAAGTACCCAAAACAACAAGTATATTGCTTGTTTTGGCCACAAAGGGGGCAATCCACACCAACTCATTCTAGTTTACAGACTGAGGACAGTACAAGTGACGGCAATTACTGGGGCAAATCTTGTCAAGTACCAAGCCTGATGAGTTTCATAGCAGCCGAATACCAAGGTATGACTGTACTGAACAGGTACCAAGCAACCACTTCGTGCCAAAGCACCTTTGCGAGCACCAGAAGTCTCCTCCCATCCTCAAACACCACTGCGATGTGGTGACCAGCACTGTCCTCATTTTACAGATAGAGAAACTGAGACTCTGAGGAGCTGGCTCTGGCTACTCACCAGCAAATTCAGGACTTGAGCCCAGACTCCAGGACCTGGTGTCTCTGAGCTTGCCCTGGGGGACCTGACCCCAGCCAATGCTCCTCCTCATGCTGGGCCTTGATTCTCTGTCACTATGACTGGAGAGTGGGAAGGAGATAGAGACAGAGCCCGAGGACCTGGTCTGGTTCAGCTACTTCCACCATGGGATCTTAGCTGTCATACCACATTCTGGCCTTAAGATTCCTCATGCAGGGAGTCAGGACACAGCCTTTGTGACTGTTTTCAGTTTTGTGGCTCCCTCCTTGTGGAAATAGGGCCATGAGGGCTGGTGAGATAGCTCAGCAGAATAATCGCCAGTTTTGGCAAACTCAGCGACCAGGGTTCAATCCCCAGTCCTGCATGCTATGCTGGCCCCGCACCCCAGACACACTGAGCTAACAACCGAGTCCCTGTGTGGTGGCACATGCCTATAATCCCAGTGCTGGGAAGGCTGAAAACAGGACACCACCCTGGTTGCTACAAAAGTGATCACAAAGCCAGCCTGAGCTGCATAGAAAGACCCTATCTCAAAAAAAGAAAAAAAAAAAAAAAAAAGTCTCTTGGACACTGGTGTAGGCGTGCAACCTTGTGACCTGTTGCTACTGACTCATGGAGCAGGGCTGCTTCCTCACTCCACACCTCAATTCCCCACTCAGTCCAGTGGAGATAATGACCGCTCTACACAAGGCACTGCCTGCCCTGTGTCAGGTTAATTAGCATTGGTCACAGACTTGGAATCCACACGAGCCCAGAGCCATCTGCTGGGACTGAGCCATGCTGTGGTTGGGGTGACACACACCTCTGGCCCAGGGGCCCTAGGAGCATGCCTTCAAAGCGTCATTATTGGCTTGCCAGCTTCGTGAATTGGCCCTGGGGTGACCCAGCCTGGGTGCTGGAGACAAGACCTGAGGATGGCATCCTGGGAGGGCTGTCAGCACTTTCATGTGGGCTGATGACACTGCCAATGACTCATCTTCCCCAGTTTCCTTCCTCCTCCTCCCCTTCTCCTTTTTTTCTTTTGGTACTAGGGGTTGAACCAGAGGCCTTTACACTGAGCTAGGCCTTTTTTTTGTGGGGGGGGGGGTAGGCTCTTGCTAAGTCAACGTATTGCCAAGGCTAGACTCAATTTATCATCCTCCTACTTCGGACTCCTAGAATGCTGAGATTATAGGCATATATCACTAATCTCAGCTCAGACTTGTTCTTTTTTTGGTTGGTTTTGAGATAGGATCTTGCTATATAGTCCAGGCTGGATTCAACACAGCATATAGGCCAGGCTGGTTTTAAAGTCATGATCCTCCTTCCTCAACCTCCTAAATGCTGGTATTTATAAATATGTTTGCCATCACTTCTGGCTTCAGTGTGGTTCTTATGCTGCTATTTATGGCTCTGTGCCTAAGTGCAGGGTCTTAACTGTAACCTTAAGTTACAAATGTTCAATATTCATTCTCATTTATTTCCATACCAACTATTACAGTGTTTTCAGTCTCTATCAGTGGACTGGCCTAGGGTAGAAACCAGGAAGCTTTGGATTCAAGCGGCATTTTTTTGGAGACAGGCCCTCACAACATAGTTCAGGCTAGCTTTGAAGTCATTATGTAGCCCAAGCTGGCCTCAAGTTTGTAGCAATCCTCCAGCTTTAGCCTTCCCAGTGTTGAGATTACAGGCGTGCACTACCACACCCACCTGGCTTTAAGTAGTTTAAATTGGGCTAGGAAAGAAAATTTGGGACAAAATAAGGACAAAATGAGAATGATGGTGAAATATGAGTGAATGAGTGTGTGTGTGTGTGTGTGTGTGTGTGTGTTGGTGGGGATTGAACCCAATACCTGGTATATACTAGGCAAGTATTTTACTTCTGAGTTCTGAGGTATTTTCCCTTATTTTGTGATAAGGTCTTGTTAAATTGCTCAGCATTGGCCTTAAACTTGGGATCCTCCTGCCTCAGTCTTTCAAGTACCTGGGATTAGAGGTGTGTGCCACTGAATCTGGCCAGGGTGAGCTGTCCAGTTAGGGGTGTGTTGCCCACTTCTGTTGAGCTGAAGAGCTGTATAAAGTGGGAGGCAAGGTCTTATTTATTTTATTTATTTATTTATTTATTTATTTATTTATTGAGACAGGATCTCACTGTAGTTCAGGCTGGCCTTGAATTTGAAGCCATCCTCCTGGTTCAGCCTTCTGAGGGCTGGGATTATAGGCTTCACCATCATTACTTGCCTAGGCAAGGATTAATTCCTGCTGCAATTCAACAAGGGAAATCAGATGTGGAATGCTGGGGGCACCTAGTGGATTAGGTGGGTACTGCTGGCATTAGCACCTGGCACTAAACCACATACTGTGTCAGACCTTGAATCTCAGACTACAGTGGCTTACCCAGCTCTTGAGATGGTATGATCCTAAAAAGAGCAGATTTTCTTTTTTCTTTTTTATATATTTAGTAAAGGGTCTATAGGTTCTCACTACACACACCAGACTCAGTGATTCTCCAATTTACAGCCTCCCAAGTGCTGAGATTACAGGTGTGCACCATCACACCCAGTCTCCGTCACCCATCTCAGTGTGCTCTGGGGGCAGGGCCAGCAGGGCATGCTGGGGATTGAACCCTGGCCCCTGCATCTGCCTAAACAGCTGCTTTAATCCACTAAGCTGTTTTGGCCGGCCTAAGAACAGATTTTCTGCCACTTTCAACCTATTAGATCACATTTCCTTTGACACCTAGACCTGTAGAAGAACGATCTCACTTTTTTTAAGGAAAGGTTTCACCAAGTTGCCCAGACTGGCCTTGAACTTATGATTCTTGCCTCAGCCTCCCACATAGCTGGAATTACTGCTGTGCACCATGGCACCTAGGTGAAAGATCTTTTAGTTTCCTATCCATTTTCTTCTCACTTTAGAGGAGCAATTTAAACTCTGGGAAGACCAAGGCCCTTAAAAAACTGGAGGGTCACAGAGCATAGAAATAATCAGATTTGGCATTAGGAGTAGGGGTGATTGATGATGCTGGCAAAACCTTGACTGGAAAGACTAAAGAGACAGAGTTCAGGGTTCAAGTAGTGACCTTGTTCTATGTGTTTCATGTGGGTAGCAGTAGAAGTGGCCTTCTTTTTTTTTTTTTTTTGGTACTAGGAATTAAACCCAAAGCCTTCACACTAAGCTATATTCCTTGATCTTTTTTTTTTTTTTTTTCAGGACTGGGGTTCAAACTCACGACCTTGCACTCGCCAGGCAGGCACTTGTGCCATGGAGATATCGCTCCAGCCCCCTATCCCTTGATCTTTACATTTTTCATTTTTATTTTTTGGCTGGCTCAGCTCGCCCTGAAGAAGGGCCTGGCAGGGCATGTGGTGCTGGGAATTGAACTGTGGTTCCCTGCGCCTGTTCAAGCTGGTACACTTTAAACCACTCAGCTATGTCGTTGGCCCCTATATTTTTTATTTTTGATATATCTTGCTAAGTTGCTAACTGCCTAGGCTAGGCTTGAATTTATAATCCTCTTGCCTCAGCCTCCCCAAGTGCTGGGATTATAGGTATGTGCTTCCACATCTGGCCTATACAACTTTTTTTATCTTGTAAAACTAAAACTCTATGCCCATTGAACAGTTCCTCATAGATTTTTTTTTTTTTTACAGGATTTCCTTTACTGTTCCCTTTTTAGGCTGCTATGTTCATCTTCTCTGAGGGCTGTTGCTGATTCTCCATAGAGAACAGTCAAACTTCCCTCATGTCTGCCTGCTGGGATATCAATAGGTAGCTGGTAGAAGCAAAGTCATAAAGTTGACAAGCATATTATTAAAATGATCTCAATCTTCAGATAAATGACCTACCTGTCCTGTCTGAGTCCTCTATATTTCCCCTTTCCCTCTTATGGCTGCAGCTACATGACAGGCAATTCAACCAGAGATACCTTGGAAAGAAAAGTGATACTCGCAAGCATGGCCAAGGTACAGCAGAGAACAGAACGTGCACTAAAGACGGAATGAATGGCCTCATATTAAAGGGCTCAAGGGCAGCATTCTCTTCTGGGGACATCAGTAAAATGACCAAATTACAGCTAGATAAAGTCAAAGAAAACCCAGAATAGCAATGTTACTAAAATTATAAAGGAAAACCAAAGAGGAGGAAGATCTGCTTGTTGGTGAAGCTATACATGCAGCTGTTTGTGGCTAAGATGAGACAGTGTGGAAAGGACTGAGAAGCTGGTAGGGAGTCAGGCAGTGGGGCTGAGTGTGTAGAGTACTGGAGCAAAGGGCCCAGAGAACCTTCCTTGCCGCAGTTAGGGAAGTTGACGAATATCTAAAGGGAGCCGAGAAAGAGACTTCTTTCTGGACATGAATATCACAGAAGCTACTGCAAGCTCTTCCTTGCTGTTCCTTTGTATTGAGAGAGCTCGCGGAGATCATGGTGATGAAGGAAGAAAAAACTGATCAGGGTGGATGACCTCCAATAGGGAACCTCCAAATGATATAAGGAAAACCGATCCCCAACCTGAAAAGTACCTGGGACGAGTTAATGTTCTCTAAAATTGAAAAATGAATTTTAGGAACAAATGGAGGCAATGAGCAGAACATTTATTGAGGGAAAGAAAGCTCCTGTCTGTGAGACAGGAAGGGGGGGTCCTGAGTGGGTGTCCCCTCGGAAGCTATCTTCCAGGGACTTTTATAGAGAAGACATGGGAACTTGCTTGGGGGGATATGAGGTGGGACAAAGACTATGGTCAACCAATGAGATTACAAGCACCATTGCTTAGGTAAAATTGGTTAAAATCAGGATCCAATGGGAAGGCAAGTCACATAGCAAGCAGGCAAGAACACCACTTATTGAGCTTGGGCTCGTGACTCTTTCCAGGGTCTTTCAATGTAATTGATACCTACTTAGAGTATGTAGCTGTATTTGTTTACTTTTGTCTTGAGACCTGGCCCACGGCAGAAGAGTGTCTGTCTCTAGTTGTAAAGTCACCTTGTCTTCCATGTCATCCTTGAGCCCTGTCTGACTGCCTATAATACTTCTAATTCAGCTGCCTACAACAATGGGATCACGGCTTAGAAGACAAATTTGTTTGTTTGTTTTTGTGGTATTGGGGATTGAACTCAGAATCCGGTGCTCATTTTCTAAGGGTTTATAAGCAGCAGGTGCTTATTCTACTGAGCTATCTCCCCAGCCCAGAAGATGAATTTTGAGTTGTACTCTAGTGGAAAGAACAGACAGCTGGGGAAGATCAACTCAAGGGTCACTCTGCCACTCAAGCTGCAACACAGCTATTTACTATCTTTGAGCTTTAGTCTTTCTTTCCCTAAAAAAAGTGAGATGAGAAATGTAGCGTCTATTAAAATGAAACAGAGCTGGGCATGGTTGTGCATACCTGTAATCCCAGTACTTGGGAGGCTGAGGCAGGAGGATCAATGGAAGTTCAAGACCATCCTGGGCTAAAAAAAAAGAAAAAAGAAACAAAATTCTGGAGAACCTATTCTTCTATTTTTGTTTGTTTTTTTGAGACAGGGTCTCACGATGTAGTTCGGCTTGCCTTGAACTTTTTTTTTTTCAGAACCGAGGTGGCCTTGAACTTTGTAGTCCAGGCTGGGCTTGAACTTGCAGCAATCCACCAGCCTTGGCCTCTTGAGTGCTGGTTTGGCAGGTGTGCACCACCATGCTTAGCAATTCTCAAGGACCTGATGGAGTAAAAAGAGGAAAGGAAATGCAGGGGCTGGAAGGTCTGAGCAAATGAGGGTACTCATCAAGACTATCAAGAGGTTTTTAAGATGCCAACATTTGCCATGATCCCTGGGGTGGGCCTGCAAATGAAGGTACTCAGCAGGCAGAGGAGAAGTCTGTGAAGTTCAATTTATCAGGAGACAATTCAAACAAGTTACACAACATCCTACAAGCCAGACAATGTGGGTAATCCAAGGGGGAAAATTCCTTAGCATGCTGATTTACAATGCTACTTTTGTAGATGCTAAATGTCTTAGTCTGCTTTGTGCTGCTATAACAAAATACTTGGAACTGGTTACTCCATAAAAAAAGAGATTTATTTAGCTCACAGATTTGGAGGTTCAGGAGCATGGCACAGCATGACATTGGTTTCCAATGAAGGCCTTATAGTAGGTGGCAGCAGTTGGTGGGAGCATGAGATAGTCACATGTTCAAAGGGAGAGACAGAGAGAGGCCAAATTCACCTCATAACAACCCACTCTCATGCTACCAAGCCAGTCCTAGGAGAGGAAAACTTCAATCCCTCTCTGAGCTCCACCACTACAGTGGGGACCAATGTGACTTTTGAAGGACACAAACCATATTCTGACCACTGAAGTAAAGTAGTAAGTTTGTTTTTTTTTTTTTTACAACTGTCCTCTCCTTTTCCTCTTCCTTCATTCCCCACTCTGGTTTTTAAGACAGGTCTCACTACATAGCCCAGGCTGGCTTCAAACTGATGGTGATCCTTTTACCTCAGTCTCTCAAGTGATGAGATTACAGGTATGTGCTACCACAGCTGTTAACAATCGTCATTTTTATTTTTTTTTATTTTTTATTTTTTAAATTTTATTTATTTATTTATTTGTTTGCTTGTTGTGTTTGTTTGTTTCTTTATTTTATTTATTTTGTGGCTGGCTCAGCCTGCCCTGGTGGTGGGGGCTGGCGCAGCATGTGGTGCCGGGGATCGAACCGCAGTCCCTGCAGTTGCCTGAGCTTTCCTAAGCAGGCGCTTTAGACCACTGAACCATCTCGCC
>PVKN010042560.1:0-10378 GCA_004027915.1 Capromys pilorides | reverse complement strand
ATTCTACCAAGAATTAAACACAAAACCTCATACTTGCCAGGCAGGCACTGTGCTGCTGAGCTATATCCCCAGCCCATGAAAACATATGACATGTACACAAATGATCACAGAGCATTATGTATGATGGCCTAAGACTGCAAACCATCCAGATGTTTGTAAACAGATGAATGGGCTATAGCCATATAGTTCAGCACACTGTCCAAGGGATTAGGAAAGCATACTTCCGGTTTTGTCTGTGTGGATCAAAAATGTAGGACCTCAGTGTGTGCACCTGTACCCATGCCCTTTCCTTTCCACTGCCTAGCCCAGCTTTTTCATCCTGGCCACGATGACCTGAGCAGCCTTGCCCCACTACACCTCTCCACCATTACAAAGACACAACACAGTTTGACATAGGAGAAGAAATAGGTCTTAAGGGCTTCAAAAGAATCACCAATACCCCACCTATGGCAGACTCAAGAGTACATAAATATAAATATTTCCTTTCAGAAAAGAACTCCTGAGACTGTTGCTCAGCACTCAGGGGCTGCTGACATCATGGTCCTAGGAGACCTGGCTATTCCTCAAGCTAGCAGCAGGCCATGATATTATCAACATGATGCTGGTTGCTCAAGCATATAGAATGTAAGAGTTGTAGGTCCATGGAGGTTTCCATTCAGACATCAAAAGGAAGGCCTGAGACACAAGACATGGAGCCCATGGTGGTGGATATACAAAGCTATGGGTGTGAAGCCAAAGGTACAACAGAGACTTCAGGAAGCCTCAGGTGCCAGGAGCATAGAATCTCTGAGGAGGAAATCTGCTGGCTGCCAGCCCAAGAGAGAGGCATGGGTGCTGTGAGCAGCACCTGTGGAGTGGCACTACCCAGGCTCTCTAGAACTCACATTTTACCACTATATGCCCAGGATGCCAGATGTGGAACTGCAGGACCTAATATTTGCCCTGCCAGGCTTTGGTCTTAGTTTCGTTTGGAGATTTTCTATCCCCTACCCCCACACAACCTTTTAGAACAGGAATGTTTGCTCTATACCATTGTATATTGGCAACATGTAAATTGTCTTCAGTTTATGTAGCTATTCATAGCTGTTTGTCTTGACTCTCAGAAAAGAATTTAAACTTGAACTTTTGAGAAATGCTTGAACTGTGAAGATTTTGTGAAAGGACTATTGCATTCTCAGCTTTAAGCAGGATAATCATGTTAGGCAGCATTATCAATTTTCTATTGTTTTCATTTGGACACGAAGAAAAAAGATGCGTTTGAGTATCAGGTTGAAAAAGCATAGGATGTGATGCATAATTTTAGCCATATCAATCTGATTACTTTGGGAGCTACACAAAGCATTGGTAAAGTGCATTCCCATATGCTCCTAGCTGGCTCATGGTGGTGACGCTGGGGTCACATCTGGTACTTGGACCCTTTCTTTCTTGTGCTGTAGTAAGCTTTCCTACCTTGAGTTAAGCTACTTTCTTTTACCATGTTCTTCTGCCAGGACAGCCCTGCCTTGGAGCCAGCCAAAAATGGGTTGAATCTCTGAAAACCATGAGCCAAATCGAACCTCTCTTCCATAAGTGATGGGTAGAGGGTATTATGTCTCCATGATGGAAAAGCTGACTAATAAAACAGTAACAAAGGAATTGGCTGTGGAAAGGTGCTGCAACAGAGGTGATCCTTGAAAGCATGGTGGCCGACTGAATCCAGACACAGAGGGCTACATACGGTATGACATTCTTATAGGAAATGCAGATTTATAGAAAACAGCAGGAACTACCAGACTGATTGCTAAAATGCTTATAGAAATTTATGAGTTAATGGAAATTTTCTAAAACTGGAACTGTAGTGGTCATGGCACAATTTTAAATTGATCAGATATCACGGATTTTTAAAATTGCAATAGGCTAATTTTACAGCACATAGAAATATACTTAAATAAAATTTAAACATAAAAATGTGTTATATGACTATAATTATTCACCAAAATTGAAAGAAAATATTTAAGTTTAAAAAAAGCACAAAGGCCATTAACAGTGATGCTACAGTGCCCATGACCTAGAAATAAATGTTGGTAATTTTCCAAAGATTTTCATATGCATTGTAACTCATGTATGAAACTCTGAAAGTTATAACTGTAGGTGCATTAAAATCAGAACATTATTTTTAGTCCATTGTTCTCAGTCTATTATTTTCTACGAAATTTCAACTTAATGCCTTCACTTTCTCAAGAACAAGTATATTTAAAATTGATAAATCGAATACAATTTGTTATTTTCCATGAATCAAAGGTAAAGACTGTGGGAAAGATTCTTTCTGACAACATGTGTGATGTCAGTCAGACTCTTAGAATTTTCTTTCTTTCAGGTTAATCTTAATGGCAGTTTGGAGAACATCATGCACCCTTTTTGCTCCTGTTTCTTTCCTCTTATGAAAAATTTAGAAAAACACATCTTTCCCCTTTCACATAGTTTTGACAGGTATCACAGCTAAAATATACCCATATCCTATCTATCTGTAACTATAGTTAAAAAGTTGTAATAAATCATATTAGAAACATCACTAGTTATTTTTACAAGTTCATCAAAATTCCAGAGAATATTGTTCAGTTTGAACTACACGAGCCAGAATATGGGCTTGGGCCAGACACCAAGCCCATAGAAGGCAGCCCTGTTCTTAGAGCACTTAGGACTTGGAAATGAAAACATCCAGTGTAAAATGGTCAGTTCCTTCTTCCCAATCACTTGATACATTTGTAGATCACATTATAACACATTTTGTTCTGTTAAACATTTTCTATGCATGTAAATGGTTCCAATACTGACAACCAAAACTGTCATGATTTAGATTTTTATTCTTCCCCATGAAAGTGATTGGAGAATGCTTCAAGATACTCTCAACTTGGCAAAAGATGTATCACGTTGTCAGTAAAAAAGCACCCTAACTGGTTGCCTGATGACAACTGTCTTGGGTGACAACGTGTTATGCTATAAAATGGAAGATCAATAGCTTTCAAAAGCACAGTTCAATTATTCATACTTAAAACTAGAAACCCTGAATGAAGGGAAAAGCAACAATTTTTATTCTCAACAGGATCTCTAATGAAAAATTTGCTGTGAGCTTGAATGAGTGAACAAAATGCTTCTCCACAGCTGCTCCAATTAAATGAGGATAACTTAAGTAAACAAAGCGTTTGCATATGATCTCAATAAAAACAGCAGTGTCTTGTGGATTCATAGCCTGGGACTGAATCAACTCCACTGTTGCTGTCTCCTAGAAACAGGACGCACACAGTTGTCTTCCTTAATATACCCACAAATTTTGGCTTCTTTTCTGTTTTCAAAACATCAGGAAGTGGCTGTAATATATAAATATGTTCCACTCAGGCCCTACTCCTTAAATACTGGGCAGCAATGTACAATTTTTAAATGATGAGCTGCCTTTCATTTATCAACCAAACCAATATCAAGAACATCTGTTAGTTAAGATCAAAAGGGAGAAACACTGTTTGACCACTGCAGAGAGAAGTTGAGTCCGTCCCTGAGACTGCCCAGTGGCACAACAGTTTGATTATTCCTAATGAGCTTAAATAAATAAAAAGTGCTTGGCTTGCTCCTTTTGAAGGAAGTAACCTGAAGTAAGACAATGCTACATAATAAAAATAAATGCATTTTATATCTGTCTTGCTATTAATTGAGAGTGACTGAAAAATCTTTAAAAATTAAATCTTTAAAGATTATTTTTTTAAAAAAATAGGAGTCTCTCCAGCCATTTTTCAAAATGTCATTATTACTGAGAAGGAAAGAAGCACTCCTAAAGCCTCCACAAAGAAAACCATAAACTGTACGTCTCAAAGAAGGCCCCATGAAGATAACAAAGAAACATTATGCAGTATTGTGGTCTTCATTTTTAAGAACTTTTTAATCTTTCAAACCATCATCTGGCTCCAAAGAGCCTCCCTAAACTATTTCCTACAAATCCAGGAATCAGAAACATTTTCAAACAATCCATACTAGCCATGTAGAATGTGTTGGGTGTTAGTAGCATAAACTGCAAAACAAACATCCCGGAGAGTTGATTTATAACCACAACATACATGGAGTCCAAAACTTCTACAGTTAATGCAGATTTGAATCTGGACCTGCAAAGAAGTATCAAATTCTGGTACACTGAAATAAAAGTTAACAACTAGTCCCAGACTGCTGTGGAGAGATCTGTTGACACCCATACGGTAGAGCCACTCAGATGGTGAATATCAGTAAGCTCTGTTTAAGTGTAGGACCCTGGAGGTAAAGAATTAAAAGGAGAGACAACTGATTCAAATGTAGAACTCACGAATAGGGCCATATAGTGATTTTCTCGAGATTGGCAATTAGAAAGACTTAAGAAAATCTGCCTTCCATTCCCTTGTTTTGCGACAGTAAATAAGTCTAAGTTTTCCATAATTCTTCATTGCGGTCATAACATGGCACCTCCAATAGGAAGAGGAAATACTCATAATGAAATCATCCCTCTCTGTAGGGTCTTGGACCTGCCTGGAGACAGCTTCCATGCAAGCTCAAGCTGGCCGGGCTGCTGAGTGCTTCTCAGTTTACCTGCAGTTCCAAGTGCTATTAAGACCACCATTCAATCACCTCATTTCTCAAAACTCTTGCAAAGAAGATGGGCTCAGCTATTGATCCTCCTACAAATTGCTCATGCAAGCATTTTTTCATTGTAAGATTTTCCCATTATAATTTGGTGCACAGCTGCAATTTCCTCAAGTTGATAATCATTAATGTGGTATTGTCTCAGGAGCGAACAGGATGTACAGGCTTTCAAGGCACAGAATAACATCTGTGTACTTTCTAACCACAGCAGGATGAAGGATAAAAGTCCCCAGGGGATTTTGAGCAGTTTAGCACAGGTTGCTGGAACACATAGTGTCTCAAATATGGCAAGAAATGCTATGTTAATAAAACCGATTTGAATGGGAACTTTGCTTTGTTTCAAGAGTATGTCACTTGGTGGGGATTTTTTTTTATTTGTTTTTGGTTTTGTATTGTTTTTGTTTTGTTTACTAGAAATTGAACCCAGGGCCTCAAGCTTGCCAGGCAAATGCTGTACTACCAAACTATATTCCAGGCCCTATCACTTGGTTTTAACTTTATTTCAAAGTAAGTCACTAACTGTGCTGGATAAAAATATAGTTCAAGCTAACGATCAGTGCTTTCTTGTGATTATTATTTTTTAAAAATGTGTACTTTCCTGAGAATTATTAGCTACATCTACCGGAAAGGGACATAAACTTCTGAAAGCATCTCATCCCATCCTAAAGACCATGGATTATTTTAGCAACTAGTAGATTACTTTAAATTTGTAGTGACTATTTACATAAGTTATTACGGGTTAAACCAAATTTATCTTGCACTTTCCAAAGAACATCTATAAAGATCGAGTTATACCATTCACAAACTGGAAAACACTATAGCCTCCTAGTCTGTCTTCTCAGAAGACGACAGCATATTCAAGGCTCTGAGAAGTCAAGTAGCCTGTTCAGTGCTTCAAGCAGTAGGGTCACATATCAGAATCGCTTGTTTGATACCTTTCTCATATAATTAAGTCTGTGTCATTGCTGTGCCTGAAACATGCTTCCTCTATGCTGTTGCTTTGATCCATGTGATTTGTGTATATTGCATTAAAAGTTAAACATATAATCAACAGTGATAAAGATTATTCAGAGATCCTCCTAAAGATGCCCTGATTATTTGTCTCCATAACTTTTCTCTAGTTTCCTGTGAAGGAGGATCAGGGCTTTCTTGATGTTCTGTTCCCAATACTAACAGATAATCAGAAAAAAATGGCTCAACAAGCCAATTTTTGAATGAATGAATGAATGCCCTCTATATTTGCACCATCATCAATGTTACAGGTGTAAAGGAATTCCATACAAGGTATACAATATGCTAAAATGCCAACCCCTAGTATTTCAGAAGGTGATCTCACTTGGAAATAGTTAAAATGAGGTCAGTATGGTATAATCTAATCCAATATGGTAGGTGATTAGAAAAAAAAAGTGCTTTGGACACAAATAAAGAAGCATAGATGAAGAAAAGGATGTAAAGCCTCATGGGCAAACACAAGCATGTGCCCAGAAGTCAAAGAAAACTAAGAATTTTAGCAAACAGTGAAAATTAAAAAAGGCAAGGAGGACTTCTTGCTTGAATTCATCAGGGAAAATTTAAGCTGGCCAACAACCAGATTTCAGAAATCTAGCTCCCAGCAGTATGAAACTGTAATGTTTATTGTCTTAAACCATCTAATTTTCAGAGTTTTATTATAGTACTGCCTATAATTTAAATAACTTACATAGATTGCACAGTTACAATTTATAACAATATAAATAGGTATCACATCAGAAGATATTTTATGTATATTTTCCACTATCTTAGTTCCATGAACTGAGTTAGTAATAAATTATTGTCTTAAGATAGCATCTTTCATATTAAGTTTGTTTTGGAGGAAATTTGAGCTCAAGTAAAATGAAAATTTATGAAAACTAAGGCTAGTGTGGTGGCACACATGTAATCTTAGCACTCAGCAGATGGAGGCAGGATTTCTGTGAGTTCAAGACCAGCCTCACCTACATAGTGAGCTCAGACCAGCAAAAGAAATAGAAGGTAGAAAGACAGACAAGGAAGGAAGAGAAGGAGGGAGGAGGAGGAGGTGAAAGGGAGACAGACCGAGACAGAGGGCCAGAGAGAGACAGAATTAATGGAAGAAAAAGTCTGATAAACATTAATATGAAATTGAAGAACCCTGCAAAGATGGTCACACAGACTATACTTCTTCTTTTATTTTATTTTTTCCTGTGGGACCAGGGCTCGAACTCATGACTTTGAACATGCCAGGCAAGAACTTGTACCATGGAGCTACCTCCCCAGCCCCTACAGTCTATACTTCTTGATGCACTCCGTATTACGAAAATGCATGCACAAAAATTGAGTTTTTAATCCCAGATGTTACAGTGGACACTAAAGTATAGCTATGCTAAATGTTGGTAGAATTGTCTTTCTAAAGGGAAGATTTGTTCTGAATCAAATAGGTATGCCTGTAAAGGAGCGTAAGTATATATTTGCAGTAAAAACTGTCCATATTTTTAAAAGGCAACACTTTTACATTGATTGTGTGGGGTTTTTTGTTGCTTTTGAGTTTTTTGTTCTTGTTTTTGTTTTCTTAACACACACAGTGAAATTCCTCACAGAAAGTAATGAGGGCCACAGCTACTCAGGAGTCATCAGAGTTATTCTACACACTGAAAGATGAGTTTAAAAGTTAAAAGCTAAAAAGTCCTTAAGAAATAATATGTCTTGAACTTGACACTCCTCCACGGATGCAGGTATGGTCACAAGCACAGTAATCATTGCACTCATCCCAGAACCAGTAATCTTCGCTCTTAGTAGAGGCATAGTGATGGGGTGTCCTGCGAATTATGGCCGCTTACACCCATAACCTTGGTGGCTAGAGAGAAGCCAGAGGCCATGGGTAAAGCATGTGCCTAAAGAATATAGTATAGCTTTCCTGTAGACTCTTAAAGATATACTGTACAATGTTTAAGTTCATTATTCACTGTCTGAAGTTAGAGATCACTTTTCTTTTCAAGTAATTCAATGAAACAACCTTCAATAATTATCATAGAATGTCTTTAAACTATAGCAGGGGCCAGTATATTGTACTATGTATACAACTACCTTCACTTAGTTCAATGAGAAGAAATATTTTTTGTCTTTATTTAGTTTTCTTTTTTTAATAAGAAATAACAATGTGACATTTTCAAAAACACATTAATAGTACATTCTCAATAATTGATACAATGATATTATCCTCACTGTAGTTATACAGAGCACAGGATGTAGACATGATAATTTTTCTAATCATTGTGGGTACAAAAAATTACTTCTCATAGAACTAAGAGAAAGTAGTTATATACATAGTCCAGTATTCCATAATCATAGTGGGTTATTGGCAGAACTGGCAAAGTCACAAGCTGTTAATTTTAAGCCTTTTACAGCTCAGCATACTAATCTAGCTTTACATTTTATTCCTCATGGTTAAACTGTTCTGCTGGGTGGTTAAGGGCAAGTTAAAGCAAGATCTACATAACAAAACATGTAACTTCTGTATCTCCCAAGGTCAATCAAATCTCCTCAGGATTTACTTTGAAACCATATACAGCACTTTGCAGAACTGTTGTCAGTGTCAGCCATCTGGATGAGTCACAGCCATTGCTTGACAGATTGCTCTCTGTGAAAGCCTAAGAGAATGTTTTCTCTCTAGGTCACTCTTTCTGGGCACATTATACATCATCAATCCATTTCCTCTGTGGTCCCATAATCTTGAACAGAAAATTTGGGAAACCACTGAGTTATAGGATGTTACGGCACAGGGTCTCTTATGTCCTGAGTCCTCACTGACCTTGAAGGGCTAAGACCAAAATATTGGCAATCCTTTAGCCCTTCTTTTTCTCTAATTTTTGGTTTGTAAACTTACATTCTTAACCCTCCAGAAGAGAAGCTTCATGATACTATTACTCTGTAACAAAAGTACTTGAGCTTAACATCACTGTCTTTCTGAATATCAAACATCTTACACTTAACTTGGAATCGGTATTTTCCATCCATCATTGATATTCTAATGAATTCCTATACAATGTGATAAAAGCAGTTATACATTTTTACACAGACATTTAGAAATCTAAGTATATACAAAATTGTAGCCAGTCAATCCTATGGCATTTTTCCTAGTCTCTTATTCTCATTTAATATCCTTTTTCGTTTTCTTGTAAACCAACCACTTACTTGAGAGAGTATAGCAGTAACTGAAACTACATTAGAAGCATCACACATCTAAAAGACAAGAATGACAGAAATTCCAAGCATAAATTTAGTGTTACCCATTGCTGTCCTCAGTGTGGAAAATATTTTGGTGGTTCCTTCGGACTATTGTCTAACTCATCCTGTGTGTATAAGTGCATGGTTTTGCTCCTGCCATGTTTCCTATCTTTTCTGTTTGCATTACTTCATTGCTTAATGCTTAAGTCCTTGGTTTCCATTCCGCTGTGTTATGCCTCTCCATTTTTATTTCTTCTTTTGAGTTCTTACACTAGGGAGATTATACGATATTTATACATGTAGATCTGGTCTATTTTGCTTATGAGTATATGTTCAAGATACATCCACTTATATATGAAGTTTTCTAGTTTATCATTCTTTATAGCTGAGTAATATTCTATTGTATAAAAATACCACATCTTTCTCAACCATTCTTCAGATGATGGACATTTTGGTTGTTTCCAAGATTTGGCTATCACAAATTGTGCTGCTATGAACATAGGTGCACAGATATCAGTATGATATGATGTTTTCAGTTATTCTGGGAAAATTTTCAGTAGGGATATAGCTGGATTGAGTGGGATGTCAAGTCCTATTTTTTTAAGGAGTCTCCACACTGCTTTCCATAATGGTTGCACCAGTCTGCATTCCCACCAGCAACAAAGAAGTGTTCCCTTTTCCTCACAGCCTCTACAACACTTGTTGTTGGTTGATTTCTTTTTGATAGCCATTCTTTCTGGAGTGAGATGATATGTAAGTGTTGTTTTAATTTGTATTTCACAAATGGTTAATGACTTGGAGTATTTCTTCATGTATTTATATGCTTGTTGAATTTCTTTCTCTGAGAAGTGTGTGTTCATCTCAGATGTCCCTTTCTGGATTGGGTCTTTGAATTTTGGGACTTTAATGTTTATTAGTTCTTTATAAATTCTAGATATAAGAGCTTTGTCTGAATACTTACTAGTTAAAATTTTTTTGAAATTTGTGGGTTGTCTTTTCACTCTGTTGGTAATTTCTTTTGATATGTAAAAACTTCACAGCCAGAGGAGGTCCCAGTTGATGATTCTTTTAAGTGTTAAATGTGCATTTTAGTTTTTGTCCATGAACTCTTTGCCTACCCTGAAGTCTTCAAGATTTCCTCCTACTTTCTCTTCTAGGAGATTTAGTGCTTCTCTTTTAACATTTAGATCTTTAATTCATTTTGACTTTAGTTTGGTGCATGCTGACAAACCTGGATCAAGTTTTAGTTTTTGGCATGTAGAGATCCAGTTTTTCCAGCACCATTTATTAAAGAGGCTATCTTTCTTCCAGTAAACATGTTTGGTCCCTTTGTTGGAGGTAAGTTGGCTGAGTGTGTTTGTGTTTGCTTCTGTATCTTCTAATCTATTCCATTGATCCTCAGGTCTATTTTTTTGCCAATATCGTGCTGATTTTATCACGGTAGCTCTGTAGTATAACTTTAGGTCAAGAATTGTAATGCCTACTACCTTATCTTTGTTGCCCAGGATAGTTTGCAATT
>PVKN010042559.1:0-10381 GCA_004027915.1 Capromys pilorides | reverse complement strand
TCGCTGTGCAGTTCAGGCTGGTCTTGAGCTCACTTTTGTAGTTCAGGCTGGTCTCGAACTCACTTCGATCCTCCTGCCTCAATCTCCAATTTGTTTTTGAAACAGATCTACCCAAGTTGTTCAGGCTGACCTTGAATTCATTATGTAATCTATGCTGGCCTCAAACTTCTGGTGACCCTCCTGCTTCAGCCTCCTGAGTGCTGCAATTACAATCAGGTGCTGCTAACGTCTTAAAGGAATGTACAACTTATGTTATAGATTTGATATATACTTAGGTATGTATTTTTTTCTTGCCCTTTAGCAAAAAATTAGACTTTAACACATCACTACAGATCTGATGTTAAGATGATTACCCATAGATAGTATGTTTAGAAATTTAACAAGACATATTCAGATTATGAAAAAATTCCTTTCATTTGTTCTGTTCATTTTACTGTAGTTTTACTATGTTCAACTAAATCAAACAGGCTAGTTTACATTATCTTGTACAATAGTGTGTGTCTGGCATACACAAAGGACCTTAATTTCATATTTGATTGTTTCTAAGACTGTAGTGACTACTTTAGTTTTTCTGCTGCTTTTAGTTGTTGGGAATGAATGCAGGGTTCCTAAGCTTGCTATGTCAAGTGCTCTACCTAAGTTACTTCCTCAACCCTGTTCTTAGCAATTTGAAGCAGCACCTTCATATTATCAAATCTCTATAATCAGGCCTCTTCTGAGCTCCAGACTTTCAGAACCAATGACCTGTCAAATATTAATATTACACTTTTATGTACCCCTAATTTGCTAATTCCAAAATACACTCAACATCCCCCTTTGCTGCCAACACTGCCCTTCGTACTTTATGTCACAGTTACACATTCCATCATATTCCCCACGACTGAAATTTGGGTCACTTGTGTAACAGCTCTCAGTGAAAATAACCAAACATTTTCAAAGCTGCTTCTGGATACATGGTAAAAATCCCACATTTTTGTTCCTTAAATTTAGGTGTGGCCACTAACTGGCTTTAATTAATTAAATGTGAGCAGAACTAAAGCCCATTCATTGTGTGGAAGTTTCCAAAGCCAGAGTTTGGCTCTTTTCCTCTGCCATAGCAACCAACAAGTTCCAAGAGATACACCAATAACCTGTCACCTTTATCCCAGGGCACCCCAATGAGCTGGGGACCCAACCCTTATTGTAAGAAGTACCTTGCTAAACTGGAGTGTAGGTTGTTTTTTAAACCCTGCCTATCCTAGGGCTGGCCTGATGGACTAAAGCACCTGCTTAGGCAGAACGCAGCGGCTGTGGTTCCATCAAGGTGAGCCATGCTGGCTCCGCCCATAATGACAGTGCCTATAATCCCAGCACTTTAGGAGGCTGAAAACAGGATGATCACTACAAGTCCAATTTACATAGTGAGACCCTGTAGACTCTATCCTAAATACAGAAAAAAATAATAATAATAAAATAAACACTGCCTGTCCTGACACATCATCCTTGATATACTCACCTTACTGGTCAATAAGCCCACTAAGACAACTCCCAAATATTCTGTCATACTTTTTTTTCATTCTCATTATCAATGTCTTAATTCAGTCCCTCAGCATTCCTCCCCTAGATGAGGACCACGCCTTCCAACCTATCACTCTGTGTTCAATCTCAACCATTAATGGTCTCGCACAAAGCTGCCAGAGATCCTTCTAAATTCTGAACTGTATTACACAGATTTTCTTCAAAGGCCCCTTCTGTGCCTGCTTCATCCTCTAAGATACTCAATCCAAAACTCCAGGCATACAAATACTTGTGACTGCCAAAACACATCCTGACTATACATCCCACATCCATAGGGCTCTTTGTGTTATTCCATCTAGCTATGATGTACTCTATATCCTTCTTTTGAATAATTCCACTGCCCCTGCCTCAGCTTAATTTTATAAAACAGTAAACATGTGAACTTTCAGGAAAGGTGGTAAAACACCTTTCTGTTGAACAGGACAGACTACAATGTGATAAAATCCTCAATAGTAAGTATCTCAGGAAACAAAACTTACTTATAAATCAGTATGTTTCCAAGTCTTGCATTTTCTAGTATATGTAAACTATCAATTAAATTTGTTTTCCTGGGCTGGCCAGATAGTTCAGCGGATTAAAGAGCCTGCCTAGGCAGACCCTGTCCCGGGTGCCATGCTGGCCCCTCCCTTGGGGCGCGCTGAGCAACGACCGAGACCAGGCATGGTGATGCATGCCTATAATCCCTGCGCTTAGGAAGCTGTAAACAGAAGATCACTATGAGTCCAATCCACGTAGTGAGACCCTGTAGACCCTGCACTAAATACATTAAAAAAAAATTTGTTTTCCTACTTTTATTATTTATTTATTTACTGAAGTGCTGGTTATAAAACCAAGGCCTCTGAGCCTCTCACAACACCTACACTTAATCAGTATTTTCATGTTAAAATGTAATAACCTACAGTTTTAACTTTTTAAAGCTTTACACGTATATTGTATTTCCTCTAAATGTAAACTTCTACAGAAAATAGCAGCACCAAAATCTAGATTTTAAGTTTGACCTTATTTGTTCACTCTCAAGTTTCGGTTTTTAAGTATAAAACATTATTTTCAAAAAAAGTCACAATGTCTGAGTGTTAAATGGATAGAAAAATCAACTTCTGTACATCCATTAAATTTCCTGGGTCCTAAGAGATAATTTTAGGGGCCGGGGAGATAGCTCAAGGGCACAAGTGCATGCCTGGCAAGTGCAAGGTCCTGAGTTTGATCCCCAGTTCCACAAAACCACACACACACAAAAAAAGAGAAAGATAATTTTGTTTTTCATTTAACATGGTAATGACACTATACAAATCTTTTCAAAAGCTAATATAATAATATGTGCAATATTTTTAGTACATCAATATATATCCTTTAAAGGATCAGAAAGAAGGGCCAGCAAGATAGCTCAGTGGACCAAGTGCTTGCTAAGGCACGCACAGGGGCCAAGGGTCAGGGTTCAATCCCTGGAATCACATGTTGCGGCACACCAGGTCCCACCACCAGGGCATGATGAGCCAGAGATGGAGTCCAGGGACGTGGTGGCGCACACCTGCGATTCCAGCACTAGAGAGGCTGAAAACAGGAGGATCACTACAAGTCCAGGCTGCACAGTGAGACCCTGCACACACAAAAAAAAGGATCAGAAAGAACATAATTCAAAACACAGCCAAATAGTTTTAGGTATGAAAAATATTAATGGGCACATCGTTTATAACAAGATTTTTTCTACAAGACTAATGGTATCACAGCTAGTATAATTCAACCTTCGGGTAAACTTTCTGAACTGCTGGCATAAGAAGGACTAGAGAGAAATACATACAAATGAAAGATGTGATGGGCAACAATCTCTAGTGTGAGAAATTAGGATAGAATTACTCTTTCAGAGTTGGCCAACTAGACAGAACGCAGAGAGGAAACCTCTGTGTGCTAGCTGCACAGGTTATGTTTGCTTTGTAAAAGCTCACTGAACTGTACTCTTAATCTGATCACCTTTCTCTATGTACAGTATACCTCCATAAAAAATGCTGAAAAAACAAATTTTTATTTTTATGAAAAGGTTTTCATGAGCTATGAGATACTGCGCTAGAAAAGTTACAATAGTAAGTCTGGTTATTTAGTCACCTGGAAACACCAAAAACATGTGAAAGTACAAATAAAGATTTTTTGGTCTTCGGCCTTTCACTACGTAGCCCAGACAGGCCTCAAACTCACATTGCTCTTCCTGTCTCAGCTTCCCACGTGCTGGGATTACAAGCATGTACCATCATACCTGGCCAAGTAAGAACTCTTAACGTTTAAAAATTAAAATGAAACTGAATCACTGCCTCATGCCAAATAATTAAATTTTAGAAGCGTAAGTTTTCACTTGTAATAGGACTTCTGCGTGCAGTGCTGGGGACAGAACTAAGAGTCACAGCACACTACATCATCTGACACAGAGAACCATAAAATTTTAGTAAGAAGCTATTTTCACAATCCACTAAAGAAGTGTATTTCCTATTTTAAATCAAATGAATTTCTCTTTGGCTTCCAAAGATTTTAATCAAAAAATATTGTTTACATGATATTGCAAAATATATCAATTCACCTACTACTGCATTTTTATCCATTTCAGCCCAAATCCGTGGGCACATCTTTAACATAAAAGACTCAACATTTATAATTAAATTACAGAGTAGAAAACTTGTTAGCAAAGCATGTCAACACTGTTGCAAAACAAAAATGTGAAGGGCCAGCCAAATAGCTCAGCAGACAGTAGCAGGGGCCAGAGTTCAATCCTAGGTGTGCCATGCCAGCCCCTCTGAGATGGCGACTGAGACTGCACATGGTGGCGCACGCCTGTAATCCCAGTGCGTGGAAGGCTGAAAACAGGAGGATCACTGCAAGTCCAATCGACACAGTGAGACCCTGCAGATCCTTCACCAAAATAAATAAATAAATATGGCATATATTACGCTTAAGGAAAAAACACAGTAAGAATTTTGTCTGGCTTTTATTACATTCATGCTATTACTCTGCCAAGTGTATTACAGTTTGGGACACGTAACTCCTTTTTAATACATTATATACGTAAGAACTTCGTATTTTGTCCTTTAAACTCCAATGACATTTCAAAGACACAGGCCATTAACGACAAGTTAATAACTAGCAGCATAACGCCACCTAAACCCAGGCTTCAACCATACAAGTGATACAACTCAACAATGAAGAGTATTGTGATTTATTTTTTCTATTTATGAACTATCTTAGTACCACAAGGTTAATTTATAAGGGTTCATGCATAGCAATTGATTCAAATTTTAGAATATATCACTGCTCCAACCACTTCAATTATTCAGAGGTATTCAGTAATTAAGAGATGGCTGAAAGCATCTTCAAAACTTGAATACTGTAAGCTATAATGTCGTATTTGATCTCTTATGCAGTTGTTTTTATTGTGGTTTTAAGTCAGGGTCTTACCATGTGGCCCAGGCTAGGCTAAACTTGCCTTCCTCCTGCCTTAGCCTCAGAGTGCTAGGGTTACAAATCCGTACTACCATGACCTTCGCCTTCACACTGCTCCTCATAAATATATCATTTAAGCTGGAAACGCGGGAGCACCCAGGGCAACCTGGATTACTGAGTAAGTAGTTCCCTAAACTACATAGGGAGCTAGAAACTGCAATCCTCCCACCTCAGCCTCCCAGAATGCTGGGATGAAGTGTGCCACTATGCCTGGCTGTCACGAAAGACTTTTTTTAATAAGTTAAGGAAGGAGGGACCTGTTCTAGATCAACGTAGAAAACTAGGTGTGGTCCCTGATAGCCTGTATCAAAAAATAAAAAAATAGAACTACATGGAAAACATTAACTGCAACAAATAACAAATGCACATGTTTGGGAATACGACGGCTCAATACATTGGTTCAACTTCTTCCATGTGCATGAAATACTTTGTGACAAAAATCCCAATACTCAAGAGGCTGAGGCAGGAGAACTGAGGCAAATTCAAGGCCTTCCTGGGCTAGAGAGTCCAAGTCCAGCCTGAACTACACAGCAAGACCTGTCTCAAAAAGTAACACAAAAAAAAAAAAACACTTAAAAAGGGAAATTTAAATATTAAAACACAAATTTTACCAATACTTATAGAGTAGTGCTACTATTTATGGATTAAAAAAAACAACAAACAGTGCACATATATTTGCATCACTATGATACAGAGCAAATTAGTCAAATGTCCAGTTCTTTAAAAGTGTGGGCCAGGCATTGTAGTCAACATACTTGCAGTGGGTTCGAGGCCAGCCTGGATGGACTATATATACAGTGAGTTCAAGGCCAGGCTGAACCACAAGAAATCCTTCCTCAAAAAACAAAACTAATGGGCAACTACTTCCTCCTTCTTAAAAAAAAAAAAAAAAAATTAATACAATTAAAGAACAACATAGAACTTAATGTCCTAAGACCTAGAACCTACCTCAAAAAATAAGTTTGTGCAATAATGTAAAGAACCTGCAAATCCCTTAGGAATTTTCTAATTAGAAAATACTGTGAATTTACCACTTCAAAATATAGACAAGACCTGTGAACACCAGCTAAGGTCTGGACATTACAAGTGCAAACAGAGGAGGGATAATCTTCCACCGACTTATAATTTTTTTTTTTGAAAGCCTAGGGATGGTGTGACCTGCCAGGAGGAAAATTTAATCTGTTGGCCGAAGAGCGAATAGAAAGGGTTAACGTAAGTGGGCTGGGTGAGAGCAATCAAAAAGACGCTGAATTTCTGGGACCTCTGTGCAAAACCAACTCAGTCCTAACTGCATCTCGTCTTCAGCCGCAGGCTTCCTCGTCAGCGCCAACTGCCTGACATGAAGGCCTCCGGACCTGGGCAGCTGCTCGGGCGCGGGCCCCGCGATCTTCTGCAAGCACCAATGCGAGCAGGCGTTCGCCATGAGGTCTACTCTGGGCCCACCTGCGGCCATCTTAAATTCGGGGGGAAAACGGGCAGAAAAGCGCCTAATTCCAAACCGGGCAGCGGCCACGGAGCCGGAGCTGGAGGCACAGCAAGCGAAGCCACTCCGAGTCACTCGGGGGCTCGCGGCCGGGATTAACCCGGAAACGTGACTGCCAAGGACAGCGAGAAAACAGGAGCTGGGCCGGCGGGCCCCGTGCCCTCATCAAACATGGGCATCGAGGGAACCCCGGCGGTCACGTGACGGGCGCCGCCGCGCCGCCCCCGCCCCCGCCCCCACTCCCCGGTCCCCACGGCGCCCGCGCCCCTCCCCCAGCACAGGTTAGCACTTACTCGGGGGGGTAGAGCCGCAGCTCCTCGATTTCTCCTAGGAAGGAAAAAAGCGTTCGCATCTGTTCGCTGGTCACCGCCGACGATAGATTCGTCACCTGAATTACCGCCGTCGGGGTAAGGCCGAAGCCTAAGCCCAAACCGAAGCCGCCGCCGCTGTTCATCCCGATCCCGCTCGCCGCCGCCGCCACCGCCACCGCCGCCGCCTGCTCCCCAACGTCCACGACGCGTCAACGACGGAGCCCGGAGAGCGGAGGACGCGCGGCCGCGAGCGCGCTCCCGCTCGCGAGTGCAGGCGCCGGGCAGGTCTAGCCGCCCATGGGCCAACTCCGCTGCTCCGGGGCTGCGCGCGCCAGCCGGAAGCGTCGCCCCGGCAACCGGCCGGCGTCTCGCGGCGTCAGGCTCTGCTCGCCAGCTCCCCGAGGCCGCCGCCGGGGCGGGAGTTCAACCCCCAACCTCGGTCAAATTCAGGACTCCTGGCGGCGTGGTAGGCTTCGGGGCGGGCTTGGGGGCAGGCGGCCGCGCGACGCGCGTGTCGCGGAGCAGTGCTGAAGCAAAGGGCAGCTCCCGCGCCTCACCTGTGTTTAAAAATTACCCCGCGTCTTAATTGCAAAAACCTTGGAATTTTTCGCAAAATGTGGGTTGTATTAAAGAAGGACGCGATGAATTAAGGGCTCTGCAGTCATTGCTTCTAACGTCTAATGCGTTCTTCCTTCTGGAGGTATTAGCAATTACTGTTAGGTACTAAACGCACATGGATGGGGCCGGGGAGAAAGCTCCGTGGCACAAGTACAAGGTCATGAGTTCAAACCCCGGTCCTGCAATAAATAAATAAACGCACATAGAAGACATAGGTGGGACACATAACCTAATGGTCCGCTTGCAAGCGAACGAGAGGCGACAGCGACACCAGAGCAGCGATTCCCCAAATGCCATCTGTGGAACCCGGGTGTCGCCAGGGGCTTTGAGTGGGTGCAAAAGGTGAAGACGATTAAATAGTACAGTTCTACGACTTTGTTGGCCTTTTACATTTTGTTGATCTTTGAGATAAGGATCAATAAACTGCTAATCCATTATAGCAGTAACCGCGGCAGTGTTGCCACACTAGCAATGCTTGTACTTTGTTCATGTCTGTGTACTCACAAAACTCAAGATTTCTAGGTAAAGATTTTTTTAATAATTGTATCAAATGCATGTGGTAAGTGCGGAAAATAGAATTTACTGCTGCATACCCAGGTAGAATAGTTATCTCCGGTAAACTCCGGAGACCACTTACGTGGTCGTTTTGAAACTTCACCCACAAAATACTGGCTTTTGGTTTTGTTTCGTTTCTTGTTTGTTTGCTTTCAATACTGAAGATTAAACCTAGGGCCTTCACACCCAGTTTCATCCCAAACCCTTCTTATGTTTTTGAAACTGGTGTCGCTGAACTGCCCAGGCTGGACTGGAGCAGTCCTACTGTTTTTTTTAATATATATATATTAGACCATTTCTACAGTTCTATAAGCACTTATTTTATAAAACTTTGCTATTGGAAAGTCAAAAAAGGTTTCAGCTGGATGATAGCTCAGTAGAATAAGTGCTTGCCTGGCAAGCGCAGGGTCCTGAGTTCAATCCCCAGTACTGAAAAAAAAAAAGTTTCAATATATGATAGAACTGACATACTGGGCATGGTAGGCACATCCCACACTTCAGAGATGAGACAGGACGATTCCTGTGAGTTCAAGGCCAGCCTGAATTACATAGTGAGAGCCTGTCTCCAAAAAAAAAAAAAAAAAAAAGTGTCTGGTATATTTCAATGTAGAAGAACTCAGAAAGTTCATTGACATGGTTTCAGACTTAATCTGAATTGCAACTGCTTTCTAAGAAACTACTAGATACCATGACTGGTTATTTACTATTAAGCCGAACATTAAGGAGGTTTTTTAGAATGAAAAATAAGTAAATGCCACTCAGAAATTGATGGGGATTTGGGCCCGGCCAGATAGCTCAGCAGACTAAAGTGCCTGCTTAGGTAGGCACAGGAACCAGGATTCAAACCCCAGCATGCAATGCCAGCCCCGCCCCCTGGAGTACACTGAGATAGCAAATGAGATTGGGCATGGTGGTGCACACCTATAATCCCAGTGCTTGGGAGGCTTAAAGCAGGAGAATCACTGCAAGTCTGATCTGTGTAGTGAGACCTTGAAGACCCTGAACTAAATATATTAAAAATGAAATTAATGGGGATAAGACAAGTATGGTGGTCCATGCCTGTAATCCCAGCACTCTGGAAGCTGAGACAGGAGGATTGCAGAGGGTGGCAAGGCAGATAGGTATCTCAAAGGAGAAACAGTTTAAGGTAGACAGAAAGCAACAAGGCAGAAGATAAGCCTCTTTCTGGCCCTTATGTTACATCTAGGCTACCAGGATTAGGGGGTGACAAACCAATCAGTGGAGTGATTTAGGGAGTCCACCACCTTGAATGCTAGCATTGCACCATGAATTAATCACACACACTAGATTCAGCCACCACTGCAAAAGCCCCTCCTATGACTGCATGTGGCTTTGAGGGACATCTAGACACCAGCCATAACAGTAGCTAAAATGATTGCCATCATTGCAACCTGCAAATACATTGAAAAGAGTAAAAATTAGTGGCAAAGGACCTGGGAGGAAGATTGTTGAAGTATGTGAATAAGTTTAAATGAACAGAGGAAAATGGTCTACGGGGTCTCACTACACAGATCGGATTCATAGTGATCCTCCCGTTTTCAGCCTCCCCAAGCGCTGGGATTACAGGTGTGCACCACCACACCCAGTCTCCTGGCCATAATGGAAAACAATTAATAGACCCAAATCTGGGAATTATAGCACCCACTTGAAAATACTAAAAAAATTACCTCCTGGGAAAAAAAATATATATGGATATGGCTTTAGTTTTAGCTACATTGGCTGGTGTTTTGGGTCCTCTAGAAGCCCAGTATTGGATCCGCTGGGTCAACAAATAGTTTAGAACGGTGGTACTCAGACTGTGGTGTTTGTCAGAAAGCCCTCCAGGACACCGCAGAACAGGTTGCTGGCCCCACTCCACAGCTCCTGGTCCAGCTGGTCTGCAGTGGGACCCTAAATTTTAAGCTTCTGAAAAGTTACTGGGTACAACTGCTGACAGTCCGCAATCCCAATTTTGGGAACCACTGATTTAAAAAGTTGCAAAAGTAATGTACTCTACAGACTTGGTGATCCACTGTTAATGGTAAAGCAGAAGGAGAGGGTTGGGTTTCTCCTTTAGAGGATTCAGCAAAGAGCGCCATACATTAGGCCCCAAAACACAAAGGAAGAGCAGCTCTATGAGAAGGAAAAGAAAATGCTGAGATCCATTATGGGAAAGCTTCTGACACTGAGAGAAAATTCCTAGAACTGATAGAGCTCGTGACTTAAGATTGAAAGTATGTGCAGTTACGCCAGAACAGTTGTCCCAGAAGAGGAGTAGGTAACATTAAAGAGACAATAAATAACAACAGAAAACCAAACCAAGCCAAGAGGAGAGCCAGGAAAGATAGTCGTCAAAGTCTACCAGAGCAAAAAG
>PVKN010042558.1:0-10379 GCA_004027915.1 Capromys pilorides | reverse complement strand
GCCAAACGAACAATGACTAGTATATATTTAGGATTTCATCATATTGACAACTTAATAATCATAGTTGATTATGTATACATTTAGCTTCAGTACATCAAATGAAAGCTCTTTAAGACTTTAATAATGAAAAAAAAGCTAAAATGTTTTCTAGGATGTGCAATTTGTAATTAGAGATAATATATTGACATATCAGAATTCATTTGCATGATAAGCTAAAAGTCCTAGTTTGTAAGTTGGTCTTTTAGAAATTATGTAATCTTTCAGATAATCTTCTGAATTTCCTAAATGTTATGAAAAAATGAGCACAGAAATGAGGACACATTGGAAAATACTATACATAAGAATGACAAATACAAAAGAATCAAAAGCCACTTTTCACATAAATATCAACACATTTTTAAGAGCACCTCAGTCTTTGGTTAATACTTACTTGACAGTGTTAGCGAATCATTTACTGGCAAATACAGAAATATTTTCATTCCAAGTCTAAGTCTCTACCTTGAAGAAGTCCTCTACTGGAAGAGAGGCTTTAAAAACATTTCTGTTGTAAGACGCTGTGCGAGATCTGGTTGAAGCTAAGTGTTGATTCCATAGGTAAAAAATAGATGCATGAATGATGCTACACATGAAACTGAAAGAAAAAAATATGATCAATATAAAGGATGTAAACAATGTGAGTTCAGATTTAAGAACCCTTACGCTGCCATTGGAACATAAAATAAGCTCAATAGGTGCACTTTTTACCTTTTTTTAGAATGCTGCTGCATTGCTGCGTGTATGGGCCCTAACGCTCTGATCTAATAAGTGTCAGCAAAGTCAGGCTAGCTGGTGTTAACTCCATCTCCAAGCCCTGTTATCTTTTTTCCTATTAATTTTCATTATCAGATATTGCATTATTTTCCTTTCTCATACACACAAGTCAAGCATAACATTTAAATAATTTTCAATTCTTTTTCTACTGATGCACAAATTTTGCATGCATCTGCATGGAAGAGAACTGGGATTCAGAAAAGTTGACGGATGGTCCAAGCCCATAAAGTTACTAGATGGAAAAGTCAGGGTTTGGTGCCACCTGTTTTGTGATATACTAAAACTCCCATTCATCGTCAAGTGATGATGTGCTGCTAATTCCTTGACCGCCTCCTTCCCAAGCCCCTGAGTCTTTCTTTTGTAATTTGGGAGATAGTCCCATTGTCACATCACATACTGCTCCCTGTCTCCTGGCTTTTGAATGTTTCCAGCTAATGGAAGCACAAACAGGTGGTGGGTGGCAAGAGGAACAAGGACAGTCCTTCTGAGGACTTCCCTCCATTCATCCCTGCTCTGGGGCTGAAAGTCTCACTGCTGGTCCTATATTTAGGGCTGTGGGGTCTTCTCAGCTCCAAGCCTCAGCCCTTGGAATTCCACTGGGCTAGGGCATCCCTTTGCTTTTTCAGGCACAGTCAGCCCTCAGCACTCTTCAGTTTGCTCACATGCAACCGCATCTCTGTTGAAAGACTCTTCTGAATATTCACTTCGAATGTCTGAGCTGGATTGTCTTGGAGTCCTAAAAGGTACAGAAACAAGCAACCAATAGTATAAACATTTTTAAAAGTTTCACCTTTGGATTCAGCATAAAAACATTCTGTTAATGTTTATGTTAAACATTATGTTAATTGGTTTTGCTTTGTTAATTGTGTTCTCTTTTATTAATTACTTTTTGCATTTTCTACATATGGATTAAGTAAACGATGAGCAACTCTTTATTTTCTTTATTAAAATAAGGAATGCCATAAAAGAATTTGTAAAATTTTTTAAAAGGGAATTTTAAAAATACATATTACATGGGTTAACAAAATATATCTACATATTTTGCAATATTATTTCTTTTGAGAACAAAAGTTTTCTGGGAAATAGTAGCATTTGCACTCTTCCTCTAAGCAGCAGTAAGGTTATGGAAAGATTCTTTTTTTTTTATTGTGCGATGTTTGAATTACATACAGATTTGGGGTTTGGAGCCTGCTGAGTTGAGTGTCCTGAAAACAAGAATGCACCAATCATGCCAAACTGAATGATGGTCGTTGAATTGGTTGGCACTTGCTTATTTTGTAGACAAACAATTTGACACAGCCTGAATTGAAACAAATGGCTCCAGTCTTGTCAAAATTTACATTTTGAGAGAGGCAATCTTGGATTCCATTAAAGATACAATAAATATAAATTTTTGGCATTAGTACCTCTTTTCTGTGATTTTTGTAGCACCAGGAACCAAGCTGTATTCTATTTTCAGTGTTGTAGCAAATGTTACTCTATTTAGCTCCTTCTGGTCTTTAAACATGCTCATGAAAACTTTCTAGTTAGCCTACAGTAGGTGTTTTGAGAGTCTAGTCTTATATACCCCTGAAATTTCCAATATATTTTGTTACTTCTATGCTGCTAGGGATTTTGGCAGAATAATACAACCCACTGAGTTTTAGCACTCTTAAATTTTATTTATTTATTTATTTATTTATTTATTTATTTATTTTATTTTTATTTTTTTGTGGACCCTGGGATCTAACTCAAGGCCTTACACTTGCCAGGCAGGCATTTGTGCCCCTGAGCTATCTCACTGCCCCCATGGCACTCCTAAATTTAGAGTAACTTCTTTTTTCTTGTTGTCCTTTTCTGTTTAAAAGAATGCTCCTAACAGCATTACTTTTATTTAGCACCTCAATGTATTT
This sequence comes from Capromys pilorides, assembly GCA_004027915.1. Classification (NCBI taxonomy): domain Eukaryota; kingdom Metazoa; phylum Chordata; class Mammalia; order Rodentia; family Capromyidae; genus Capromys; species Capromys pilorides. The sequence continues at coordinate 7,677 of PVKN010042558.1, read as the reverse complement.
ACGTATTTACGTATGAATGCACCGCCTACTGTATGATGAACTTGCTTTAAAATGAGAAGTTAAATATGTGTGAGAAGACAGGACATGAATTTAGTATGGGAAATACAAATAAAGTGCCTAGAGAATTCAGAATAAATATACTATTACACATTACTATTTGACACTAATAAGAATATTATTTGTAGTGATATTACACAACGTGTCTAGGTAGAGAGAAAATTCTTTGAAGACAGGTCGGTGAGATACCTGATTTCTTTAAATAGAAAAAAAAAAAAGACCTGTCTTTTCTCTCTACTAAGGGCATAATCACTGCAGCTGATTACTGAAGTTACACTGTTACTTTTGTGTGAGACCCTTCACCATAGCATGCCCTTGTAGATCACATGTTTCTTCTCAAAAGTTAGGGTGTAGTCCATCAAAAACATGCAAGTTGGAAACCTTTCTTCCCATAGTTTATTTCACTGAGTAATAGGGAGTTGAAGGAGAACAAGTTGATGATATCTTCAGCTTCCTGCTAACAGGTGTCGGCGTCCACAACTCCAAAGACTAACAAAACAAAGCATGGCTTGTCACAGCAAAGCCACACAACCTCAGGGGTGTGCATTGCCCTCATGTTCCGGGAGTCCTGCATACGCAGCCATCATGACTACGTTTTGGCCTCACTGCTTTTGCCACACACCTGGTGACCAAGCTCTCTTTTCCAGGAGTGCCTGGAACACTCAAATCACAGCTGTATCCATAAGCCTAATCATGCCTCATCCACCCTGGCTTTCTAGTTTACACTGCTGGTGCTCTGGACTTTAATCCTCCTTAAGAGAAATTTAATCAATTGATTGCTAGAATAGCTAAGATTTATTAAATATGTATTATACAAAATATGCAGTGAATGGCACTCGCTCATGGTTTCTTCCTCAAATAAAATTAGAAATTCTTCAGTACTGCATCAATCTAAGTACTTATTTATTTATTTTTTCCAAATCTGTACTATTTTTAGCATCACTGAGGAGGAAAAATAAATACATAGTAGTGTAAGTTGTCACTTTTGCTCATTAGAAATTTGCTAGAAAAAACTGGCTCTTACCTGAATTCATTTTTATTTTCTCCACAGAATATGTGTCAAATATCTTAGCGTTTTTCAAAGTGATTTTCAGAAAATACTGAACTTTCAACTTTCTTGATAAAATGATAGTAATCCAATAGGACTTGCCTTCACTTTTTGCAAGAACATCTCCAAATGTGCTGGCCTCTGAGCCTTCTTTCCTTTGTCTTTTCCAGCTGTAATGGGGTAGGCATTCATTTTGCCTTCCAAGGTCAGTCCTACCAACCTACTGTTGTGCCCATGGATATTTTCCACCAGACAATTATACCCTCTCTTCCCGTCTTCCCCTCACTCATATAGCCTCAGCCTCCCTCACATCCTCTCACATAATCCACATTCTTCTGTTGGATTGTTTCTCAACAACATATCCACCTAAGAGCTAATTGGCTGCCTTTTACCCATCATGCAATGTCATGTTTCTTTGGTGGTTTTATATACTCACTATGTCCATTCTACAAATTTAGGCTTTTACCTCTAACAGTACCATTTCTTCAAGATTACTGCAGACCTTATTTTCTTTAACTTCAAGAGATAACAATCCCTAATTAACTTCTAAATCACATTTTTATAGTTCATTAAATACCAAAGTAAAAGATATGGAAATAATGTAGTTATCCAAAAATTGATTTTCTTCAAGTTCGATTCTAGAAAAGATTATGACCTTTACCACAACTCTGAGAGTCTTGGTTGTATTCCAGTGCTTAAGAAAACCTGGCCAGTCTCAACATGTTGGATCTCTGTTTCTTGATCATGTATTTAATATGTATGACTTCTTAATTTTTACACTGTATTTTTAAAGTGAGAATTATATAACAAAGAACCACAAGCCTAAAAATTATTAACACATAATTCTTATACATATTTGCAAGGTACAGTGTGATGTTGCAATTCATGTTTGAAATACACAATGATGAAATCAAGGAAATTACCACATTGACCACCTCAAACATTCATTATTTTTTAACGGTGGAACATAGAATTATTCCTTTATAGGTTTTTTTTTTTTTTTTTGTGGAACCAGAGATCAAACTCAGGACCTTGCACCTGCCCGGCAGGCATTTGTGCCCCTGAGCTATCTCCCCAGTCCCTTTTTAGTTATTCTGAACCATAGCACAGAACTTGCCTATTGTGAAGTACAACACCAGGAATTATTTCTGCTAACTGTATTTTTGAAATTTTTATTTTTTATTTAGTGTGTTTTTGTAGTACACAGTGATCACATTCTTCCTGGGTGGGAATGCACGTGCATAACCCATCTTCATTCTTCACCTTCACCCCCTTCCCCTGCCCCTTTCTCCTTCTGTCTCTTGGCCACTTCAAGTTGAAAAAGATTTGTCTCCCTCTTTTCTATTATCTATCTTTTATTTTGCTCTTTATTATATTTTTCTTTTTTTATTTTTTCAATGCTATGACTAGCTCAGCCCACCCTGGGGGTGGGGCTGGTGTAGCATGTGGTGCTGGGTATTGAACCGCAGTCCCTGCAGTTGCTTAAGCTTGCCTAAGCAGGCGCTTTAGCCTGCTGAGCCATCTCACCAACCCCTTGACTTTTTCTTAAATGTGAAACTGTGATATTTAAGATTGCGTGTGATTCTTTGTCCTTGAAATAATGTTTCAAGATACTTATATTTTCCTACACACAATACGGTGTTATCTTTCATATGGCAGAAACAGTACTCCACGGTGTGTGAACATCACACTTTCTTTACTCTCACATGTACTGATTCTCATATAGGTCATGCCCAACATTTAGCTGTTTTGAAGCTACAGATATGGATATGCATGTTCACTATAACGTGTTTTTAATTTCTATCTTTTTCTATGATTTTGGGAATTTCTGCAAATTTTTCTTATAAATTTTCAACTGAATTATTAGGGCCGTTACATTGTAAAGCTTGGGTTTACACTTTCATGACTGCCAATCTTGTACTTACTTTCCTTCTCCTTCACTTGGTCTTTTTACATGACAATTCGCCATCATTGGAAAATATTTTCCTCAGTTTTTCTGAGTATACAAATTAAAGTCATCTCTTTTCCTTCAGTAATATTAGTTTCTCTTGACACAATGTACAGTTGGTTCATTTTGTGCTTGTCTTTCAATATGTACATTAACCTCGATTACATAGAAACCTATATAATTTTTTTTAAATTTTTATTTTACTGATACATGTTTGCAGGACATTATAATTACATTCATCACGGGGAGCAAGTACATATGTATGATGCACCTCCATCCTTTGTGTACCTCTTTCACTCCCCTTGCCCTTTCCTTTTTACATATTTTGGTCTTCTTCCTACTTGAAAATAAATGATCTGTCTCTCACTTCCTATTGCCCCTTACTTTGCTCTTTAATTTATTCATACTTTTTGATTTCTCATATAAGAAAAATCAGGCAATATTTAAGCTTGTGTGTCTCTTTTTATTTCACCTAACATTCTGGCCTCAAGGTGTGTCTGTTTTCTAACAAATTACTCAACTATATTATTCCTTTTGAGTATGTTGTATACAACTAGCAGACAGGTCTCTACTACTGTGCAGTTTGCTTCCTAAAACTTCACAGTCAAACATAGAGGATAACTCTGAGACCTGTGTGAACAACCAGTTGCCTCTTTCTTAGATTTCTTGAGGATAAAGCAAACAGATACAACATGCACTCATGGCAGGACACTTCTCTTGGTAGTGTTGCATTCCTGTCTGTCTGCAAGAGCAGTCTTAGAATGCAGTGTTAGTGCCAATTCTGTTCTGTTTGTCTTCCCAATGTCTCACACATGATGGAACATGTCCTCAACACCAAAACTCACTTTCAAAAAGTACAATAAAAGCACAATTATTTTATCTTCAATTCAAATTGTGCTCTTTGATGCCTGAATATATGTCTTACATCAAGAGTGGCTATTAATTGACAATATAATTTCATTAATTAATAAGTAATGCTACTCGTTTTCACTATTGCATGGCCAATTATCAGAACTCAATGGTATGAAATATCTAGTCATTATCTCAGGGTACAATAGATCTGAAGGGCAATGATTGGCAAGGTTTTCTGTTCAAGGTCTTAGAATAAAAGCTGCTACTGAGGTCATGATTAGTACTAAGGTGTCATCCTAGGTTCATGTTCTTGCAAAATTTTTCACAGTACTATTGGGATTAAATGGCTACCTACAATCTTTTTACAAGGCTCCTCCCAATTTAAAAGGCAGAAATGGAGAACTGAGTCTCCACATTGTCCCTTAAATCTCTCTGGTTTCTTGTCTCTAGTTTTTAGACTGCCTTTTAAGAGTTTACCTTATTCGATGAATTATCTCCCTTTTAGTTAACAGAGATAATTAAGAACCTTGATTTCATCTGCCAAAATTCATTTTGCCATATAATACGACATAATCATCAAAATTATGCCTTCCTCAGAGATTACTTGCTCCAGTTATGTCCATACTCAGAATGAGTATGTGGTCAAGATTTTATAGTTATCATAGTTCCTTAATCATATTTGATTCTGAACTTTGAGTTTATAGCTCCATTTAAGAGTCAGGATGATAAGCAACATTTCAGAACCAACTTGATCACAATATGTCCAAAGAATTTATTAACTGGATTATTTGAAATGGGAAAGGGGGTGATTGGAAATATTATTTTTATTGCAATTCAAAGGCATAAGTTTTTCCAAAGTTTGTGTGGAAAAATAAAAATGTAGCAAAATCTCAACAAAGTTATGGAAGAATATGTTTCTTGTTTCTTTCCCCTTTGATTCATCTGTAAGCAGCATCTCATATGCTTTCCAGCAGTCCATGTTGGCCACGGTCTAGGCTGTCTCCTGGTTCTACTAGTAGTACAGTCCTCTCTGTGTTGCTGCTGCTAAACCTGTGACTATCTCAAGCCTGAAGCTTGCTTGGGCCTCTGGTCCTAACAATACTGTGGCCTAGGGCTGGCCAAATAGCTCAGCAGACGAAAGTGCCTGCAAGCAGGCGCAGTGTCAGGGAGTTCGTTCACCAGGTCTGCCAGCCGGCCCCACTCCCAAGACACACTGAGACGGCATTTGAGACTGGGTGTAGTGATGTGTCCCTATACTCCTAGCTCTTGGAAGACTGTAAACAGGCGAATCACTACGAGTCTGATCTAGTAGTGAGACCCTGTAGATTCTTCCCTAAAAATGCCAAATAAAATAAAAAAGGTGGGGAGTTAGCTCTGTGACACAGGTGCCTGCCTCACAAGTGCAAGGTTGTGAGTTTGAACCCTGATCCTGCCAAAAATAAATAAATAAATAAATAAATAAATAAATAAATAAATAAATAAATAAAATAAAAATACTGTGGCCTGAAAGAGTCTCCACATTCCTTCAGTTTTCTTCTAAAAATATTCACAAAGCATTGCTTGATTTTTATTATTTTTTTTTATGTATTTGGTTTCAGGGTCTTACTATGCAGCTCATACTCATATTGATCCTCTTGTTTTTAGGCTCCCCCCTCCTCAAGGCTGGGAATACAGGCATATACAACCACACCAGGTCTTACTGGTGGGCTCAGCCCATCCTGGGGGCAGGGCTGATGTGGCCTGTGGTGCCAAGGATCAAACTACATTTTCTGAGCTTGCATAAGCTTGCCTAAGCAGGTGCTTTAGACCACTGAATTATCTCACTGACCTTATTGCTTTACAGTTTGGCTAAGACCTGGCATAGCTCGTAATAAAGATTCACTGAAAGTACAAGGATAAGGTGATACTGTAAGTTCAAGCAAGGTGTAACTACAATGCTGTTGCATTGGTCACAGATTCCAGCTCATGCTCGTGTGTCCTTCCTATTTCCATCTCCTCACAAATCTCAGTCTATGAGACATAGCTTTCCCAAAGTTCTAAGAACTCTCTCTCGCATCTATAGGAACAAGAACAGAATGAGTATTTTCTTTTTCTTTTTCTCTGGTCCAAGGGGTCTATTTTTCTTTTCTATTTTCTTCCACATGACCTGCTTTTCTCTTAGGCTAATTGCCAAGGGAAATGTATCTCTGTGATTTTAGAGCAGGATTTAGAAATATTAAAGTTTTTTAAATTGGACATTTAACATGAAAATTCAAATCACAGAACAACTATATGGAGCAGAGGAATGGGGGGATGTCAGAGAGCAGTTACAGAATTATGAGTTTAAGAATTTATGATGTCCACTGAATTCTTGAAGTGAAAACCTGCTGTTGCAAGTATGGAGACTGTTATTGTTGCTGCACCTTCACATAAAACACCTGATTAGAAACTAGAACTGGACTATCCCAACCCTCTGAAACACTTATGTCTCCATTAGCTTCCTATTGGAAGAAAAAGCAATAGGAAGATAACTACAGATGACAGACTTCCCCCAATAACTCTAGGTTTTCTTCCCCATAGGTTCCAAGCCTTAGTTCTGTCCTGTTGACTTTGAGTGGAAGATGTGAAGATTTTAATCACTGCCACATTTTTGTTACATTATATGGTACAGGGATTTCATAGTTTTTGCCTTATTTTGGTACTGGTAATCAAACTCATGACCTCGTGCTTGCTTATGCTTGTGAGGCAGGTGCTACCTGGCTGAGTATACAGTACCAGGGATTGAAATCAGGACCTTGCATTTGCCAGGAAGGTGCTTAAGCCACTCCCCAAGCCTATGGATATTTTTAAGTTCCCAGTAAATTGGCAATGCAATAATCAGAGGAGATTACTCTGTATAGACCGGATAGGCTCAGCCACATCTTTAAAAGCAATTGGAGAGAGTCAGGCTTGACATGTTACCTACCACTGAAGGAATATACACTGCTGTCCTAAACTTTTATGGTGAGATTAACATGGCTGGGGATAGAGAGATGCCTCTGAGACCTGAAAACTGTGGGTTTTCATACAAAATTAATGTCAGGCATAGAATCATGAGGAACAGAATACTGCTAATGTAGACTGAGCTTCAAAGAAGATTTTAAGCTGCACAAGCCAGTGCGCTCCACTTCAGCACCTTGTTTTCAGCATTGTGAGAGACACAGAGAGTACAGAAGCCAGCTAAACTAACCATTTCTTTCAAACACAGAAAGTGCAATAATAAATTATTGTGGTTTAAAGGTACCCAACTGGGCTGGTCAAATAGCTCAGTAGATTAGCAATCTGCTTAGGCAAACACAGAGGCTAGGGTTCCATCCCTGGCCTGCCATGCAGGGTGCACTGAGATGACAACTGAGACTGGGCATGGTGGTATGTGCCTTTAATACCAACACTTGGAAGGCTGAACACAGGAGGATCACTATGAGTTTGATCTATGCTATGAGACCCTGTGTACCCTTTCCTAAATTCATAAAAAAAATGAGTGAATGAATGAATGAATGAATAAATAAATAAATAAAGGTGCCCAATTGTGGCAATTATTCTTGCATAAAAAATTTTTAAAGGTCCAAAGCTAAATACTAACAAAAATCCCAGAATACAATGGCTTTTTACTTTACTTATCTCTTGCTAACACATTTGTGAATATTTAATAGATAGAATCCTTTTTTCTAAGGCAGTCTTAATGCAGTTCTTGGCTTCTAGTTCTGTGATAGTAGAAAATGTATAAAAAAGAGAGGAGAATAGGTTTTGAGGC
>PVKN010042557.1:0-10381 GCA_004027915.1 Capromys pilorides | reverse complement strand
CTACACAAGTTTGCAGCTCAGTCTCAAAGTATCTGAAGTGAAAGTGAGGGCACTGATAGGACAAGAATGAGGGCCCTGTTGATCAGATTTTTGGGAAGAACCTAATGAGGTTGAGGACACTGAACTACTAAGTTCTGATGTGATTGTCAGAAGGAAAAAATTTCTCCACCCTCAGTAGCATCCCTACTCAGTGCCCTGTGGTGCTGGCTTCTAAACCCGAGTAAGTGCATCCTATGCTGCTGGATGCAGGTACCAACACATATCGGGATTCTCATTCACCACCTACTTTTGCCTTCTGAGATCTGAGCCTTGTGATGAGGCTCCTAAAGTTGAGGCACACAATGCAACCTGCGAGGCGGCCCACTATATGGTCCCTTACACCTAAAGAATTTAGTTTTTCTCTCAATAAGAGGCTTGGGGAACACATGTGGGAATGGATCTGAAAGGGATAGAATAGTGGAACAAATTTAGAACAGGCCAAGTTTGATATTGACCCATTAAATAGCTTGAGTTTTATGTTACCACTTTGAGTTCAAAAAGGCCCTAGTCGTTTGTTTGGTACAGATCAACAAATGACTCACTGCATAAGCTGGAAATGCCTGATATTTCTTATTCTGCTATCAATAAGACTATTCAGAGGGACATGGAAATGGGAATAGGGTACGAATTTCTGCGAGAAAGCCTAACCCTCCACACCAGGAGGGTCCAGAAATTGTGCCCTTTGCCAATTCCTTAAGATTTCTGATGTGAGTGCCAGTGTGAGTGAGCATCCAATAGTCTCAGATGGCTAGCACTGATCCTAGGAGATCCAAACACCATTGTAGCCCTCCAGGAATAGTAGGGTTCAGTGGAATCGAGATCAACAGAGCTTTAGCCATGGTCCTACAGTGGATCCAGTATCTGCCTTAACCTGTCCTGCGGTCATTACCTAACTCCAGAGTACTTAAGTGGGATACATACTTAGCTATTGATCCCCTCACTATAGTGGGAGGTCTATTATGGTATGAAGGGCCAAATGGAAGACATTGCATTTGCTACTCCCTGGAGAAATGGTAAATTAAACAGTATTAGAGATTAGGGTCACCACTAGACTTGAAATGATGTAGGGGTGGAGATTCTCACTCCATTCCCATCAACGTTTGGGGCATGCAGATGAGTTGACCTTGCCAAATGACAGTGGACTGTCAAGGTTATCAAGTGGCAACTCTCACTGTAGCTTCAGTACCAGACATGTCAATGTGCCCAAGCAAGGGCACCCTAGCTTCTGGTACTTGGTATGAGGCCATTAAGCAAATATCCTCAACTATTTGTGTCTAGCCTTTAAGACCCACCAGAAATAATTTGACTTTAGCAAGCTAAGCCAGAAATATACTTTTACTGTTCCATCTCATGAATATGTTAACTTTCCAGCCCTGTGTCACAGCTTCACTCACAAGGTTTTCACAGTCTTTCTCTACCATAGGGAACCATTCAGGTTCTTTCCATTAATAACATTTTCGTGTTTGGGCTATGTGAGCAGAAGATAGCATCACTCCAAACCTGTAAGTAGAACATCCATGTCCTGAAGATGGAAAATAAAAGCTAAAACCCAAGGTCACTCTGTCTCACTGAAACTTCTAGAGCTCCAGTGGTGTGGGGCATGCAGAGACATCCCTTGTAGGGTGAAGGACAAGTTGTTGCATCTGATGCCTCCCTATAAACAAAATGCCTACAGGGCTTATTTGGATTTGGGAATCAACACCTTTCTCATACTCGGCCATGGTACTCTGGCTAATTTACTAAGGGTTGCAAAGTTGCCAATTTTGAGTGAGGCCCAGAAAAAAAGCTTACAATAGCTTTAGGACATTTTGGCACAGTAACATGTGACCCTGTGGAGACAATGGCCCTTGAAGTGGCAGTAGCAGATACGGACACTGGAGTCTGACAGGAACTGATAGGTAAGTCACATACATCAAAGTCTTTAGGATTTTGGAGCAAAGCTCTGGCACCATCTGCAGACAGCTACTCTTTAAGTGGACCTTGGTGTAAACTGAATGCTTGGGCACTGGATGTCAGATTACCAAGTGATCTGAGATGCCCATAATGAACTGGGTGCTACTTGACCTACCAACTCATGAAGTCAGATGTGCACAACAATGAACCAAGTAGATATGCGACTGGACCCAAGCAGGGCAAGAAGGCACAAGTTACATGAAGTTGCCCATACACCGATGGTTCTTATTCTCATGTTACATCTTGTCCCCCTGTGCACACCTATGGCATCATACAGTGTACCCCAAGATCACTGAATAGAAAGGATTATGGCCAGATTTACAGAAGGTTCTACATGTTATACAGAAACCAAGACACAGCTGGATCACCGCAGATCTTCAGAAGGATATGGCTGGAAAACAGTAAAGGGAAATCTCGCTGGGCAGAACCTCACCTAGGCACATTATCGCAGTGCAGGAATAAATCGCCAGATATACAACTGTGTACTACCTCAGGGCATGTGGCCAATTGCCTGGCCAGATGGTTAGAGACTGTAAAGAATAGGACTGAAAATTGATGGCAAAGGATATTTGGAGGAAAAGATATATAGACCTCTCCTTTCCATATGAGCAGGGAGTGTAAAAAATATTTGTCCCATGTAAACGCTCACCAAAAGACGACCTAAACCGAAGAGGACTCTAATGAAGTGGATAGGATGAGCCATTCTATAAATGAGTGGGGTGGAGTGACTACCATTATCACCTAAGGGATGCACAAAGGTGGTCATTGTGGCAGAGATGGAGGTTATACATGGGCTTAACATGGACTTCTGTTCACTAAGGCAGATTTGGATCTGGCCACTGTCAAGTGCTTGGTCTGCCACCAGTAGCCAACAAACCCCAACATGACACCCACATTCAGGATAGTTAGCCTACAATCGGGTGGCAGGTTGCTTCTATTAGATGACATCCATCATGGAAACATATTTGCTTTGTCCTTACTGGAAACATTTAGGGTATGGATTCACTTCCATGCCCATTATGCTTCTAAGACTATCACCCATGGGCTTACAGAATGTCTTGTCCAAAATCATGGTATTCTACATAGAACTGCTTCTAAGTAATGCACTTTACAGTCAAAGTACAGATTTGGGCTCACAGCCAGAATTCGAAGATTTTGCTATGCTCACCACCATTCAGAAGTAGTTGGATTCACATAAAAAGTGGAGCAACATTTTAAAAGATTTTTATGTGGTATAGGGTCTCACTGTGCAGCTTGGACTTAGTGATCCTGTCTCAGACTCCTCAGTGCTGGGATTACAGGCATGTGCCTCCACACCAAGTTTTGGTGGCTGACATGACATGCCTGGGGTTGTGGGACTGGCCCAGCATGGAGTACTGGGGATTGAACCCTGGTCCTTGTGCTTGCCAGGCAGGTGCTTAGGCTGATGAGTCATCTCCCAAGCCCACGAATAGCATTTTGAAGATGCAGCTTTGACAGCACCAAGTAAGTGGCAAAACTAAAGCTTTGCAGGGCTGAGGCAAAGTTCTCCAAAAGGCTATAAATGCCTGAAGCAGTGTCCACTACATGGCATTTTATCCCATGACTGTGATTCATGGATTCAGGAAATCAAGCAATGTTCTTTGTTCCTGTACCTTATGCTCTACAGAACTGAAAGTATTCCAGGAAAATGGGGGCTTATACCAAGAGAAACAACTGAATGGAAGTCAACATGACCTGTTCATTTTTGGGTCCCCTTCCGTCTGAGTAAATAAGCTAAAAAGTTGTCAATGCTGATCCAGATTATCAAGGAGAAATTATGCAGTTACTACACAATAGAGTTAAGGAGAAATATATTTGGAATTCAGGAAATCCCTTAAGGCATCCTTTACAACACCATTAAGGTCAACAAACAATAACCTAATCCAGGCAGGATGACAAATGGGCAAAACCTTCAGGAATAAAGGTATGGGCCACTCCACCAGGAAGAGAACCAAGACATGTTGAGGTGCTTACAAAAGGTGGAGGGAATACAGAATGTGTAGGAGGTGTCAGCTCCAAACACCAGCTATTACCATATGACCCACTGCAGGAATATGGACAACTATTCTTGCCTGCTTTGTTATTATCTACTAAGTCTGATGTTCTTTGTGCCACAGTGCTAAGATACCTGCTTAATATTAGTTTAAGTATTACCGAGCCTAGAATGTTTGTTAGTAAACATCAAAATAAAGCCTTTGTCATTCTGCACAGATATAGTGGTGTGCCCTTGTTTGTACACAGAATAGTTGTGCAATTAGGAACTCACTATTATATCTGGAGACTAAGATTTAATTGTGTCATTCTCAACAAGTAGTGTTTAGTGGATGAGTTTAGCATCCTTCTGATTGTCTGAATGACCGATTTCCCAAAGAAGGAAGATCCACCATGTGCATGGTTAGAACCATCCTGTAGGATTCTTGCATAGATGGAATAAAAAGGGAAAGGAAGAAGTCTTATTCCTTACAGGAGCTCCACTTTTTGCTATGTGTTTCATCAATCTCCAGGCTTCCAACAGATCCCTTGGATTCCAGACTTGGATTCACATGGGACTGCAGTGTGCTCCACTTCTCTAGTGTAAATGGTCTTTTTGCATTCTTCTATGCCAAACTCTAGACAGCCACCGTGATATCTTCGTAGATAAGAAGTCCATTTCTCTCGCATGACCTAACTGATAGAATGAGTAATCAGGAGGCTAAGGGCATTGTCTCAAAGTTCTAATTGCTCATACTCATTGCCCAGATACAAACCGAGTTTTAGACCTGAACACGGATGATGTGGCCAAGTCCCCTGAAGGAAGGCTTTCACACAACACTGATATACTACTGAGCCTTGTACTGAAGCCTATTTGGGCATGTGGTAGGAATGCCCAGTCATTCAGCTTTCTTGGGAATAACAGTAAGTTGACAATTGGCAACTGGAGATGAAAAACTCCATCCTGACTTTAGTATGGACCTATAGCAGTGATGGTAAACCTTTGAGAGTTTGATAAACAGCCTGATGCAGCACATGTGCCATAGGTTCACTACCTCTAACTTACAGGATTATAAATAACATGGGTGTAGTCAGTAGGAGAGTCACTAGGGAGAATCAGGGGTCTACCCAGAGCTCCTTTTGTGTAGTATTTTTTTAATCATTTGATACAGGGTCTCATCATGCAGTTCAGGCTCCGGTCTCAGCCTAGTGCTGGATATGCAGGCATGTGTCACTCACACTGTTTTGGGGTTGGCTCAGTGTGTGTCAGGTTCCAGGCTGGCACAGCATGTGATACTAAGGATTGAATTCAGTTCCTTGTGCTTGTGCTTGCTAAGCAGATGCTTAGACCACAAAGCTATCCCCCTAGCTGCAGAGGTCCTTGTCCCTGGCCACATAATTTGCTTTGGCATTTATGATCAATTAAAGTGATCTATTCACTGGCTTGAGTGGAAGGATAGGTAAGTGCTATCATGGGAAGGCAGAGTGAAAGCCTCTCAGGCTATTCAACCCCTTAGCTGAGTGATCCAAATGCTCTGTATTAGAGTAAGGGGTATGGAGTGTGTTCCTGCCAACTCCAAGACTAAGTTTATAGGTTTGTGCCCTCCATAACAGTTCTGTTTGTCCGTTTCCTGGCTTACGTGAACTTGAATCAGTTGAACTGTAAGTTCTTAGTCAATTGAGTAGTAGCTATAGTCGTCACCACAGAAGCAACAATGTGGTTAGAGTGAGCAAGACATCAGCTATGATAGGTGGCCATGGATAAGTGAAGGGGTTCCCTGTCATTCTGAGAGTAAAAGTAGTATCAGCAGTGTGAATTCATGTGAAATTGCTAAAATTTAAATATATTAAGTTACTATAGCCCTGGGTCAGATCTCTTAAGATCTGCCATAATGCCTCCATGACCTAGGTCTTCTGCGTCTCTCACAGAACACATTAACTCCATTTAAGTGGGAGTCAGGATCACACGCCATGAGTCAAGGGTACAGTACACCGGCAGCTTTCACGAACTACATGCACTTTGGATACTATAAAGTCTTCTGGCCCTTTATTCACTGCTGTCTTGGTCCACTAGACATCCAGCCTGCTTTCTGTCCTCAATAAATCTACTCACATCAGAATGACTTGTCTAGTTGATTGTATGGGTTCATACCTAATAGACATCAAAAGCTTTTAAAATGGATGAGGTAAAGAAGCATCAGTGGTGACAAAGATATAGATTTTCAGGCTACAGTGAGATGCACAATGCGGTCCTCTGGGGTTTAACAGCAAAGCTACACGATTAGAGGCAGACAATTATGTCTTCTAAGGAAATAGTTAGCATCCTACTGGACCTTGGTAGCATAGAGTCCGTCAGTTGGTCCCAAGTGGCTATACATCTGGAATCTCCTGCTGTGCCAGAGCCAGTGAGATCCAAGAACTCAAATTTGGCCAGAGTCAGGATCAGTCAAACCTGATGTATTACCAGATGTAAAAAGGTACCTAACAGATGGCTTAAGGCCTGACTGCAGTCATGGTTCTTGCCGTAGGAGACCTCAAATTCACACCTACACTGTATGGTAACATACTAGGGCCACTTGAAGGAAAAGTATAGGTTTTATTTACACATAGATTGGCTCATCTTACACAAGCTGAAGTTCTACAATATATTCACTGGGGCTTGGAGTACAAAAACAAAGAGGCTTTTTCTCAGTGGAGGACAATGAGCACTACACAACTCATGGAAGCCTTATGAAGAAAATATTCAGACTTCTAGACTCTTGTAAATGGCTTACACTGGCCATTGAGGGCCTTGTAAGGTGACTAGTCTATAGTAGATGCATTTGGAAGAATGTTTTTGGAGTAGGCCCCATATACGAAGATCTGTGTGACATTGTAATGCCTAACAGAATGCGTGCAATAGATACAACTTGATGAGTTGGTATTGGCTTCACCATTGCTATTTCAAGAACTCTCATGGTGGCTGTGCAAATACATAAAAACAGACCACCATCTATAAATGTCCACTGCCAGACTTCAATAAGCCCAATATAGTACTTTCCTTCAGGGAGATAGGCTACCTTTGCTAGGCCCCTTTCATCCAAGGAGGGCGGCAATTCTTATAGGTATAGACATGTCTTGAGCATGGGTTGACCATACTGCTTCACAGGGCTTCATCCAGCACTCATCCCTAGGGTCCACTTTATAGTGACTCTTTACATGTAAGGACTCCTCCACAGTAAGTTTCTGACCAGAGACCTAAAAAAGAGCACCCAAGACAACCTCGAAGTACTGGAATGTCTCATTTTATGAGCTGAACTGCAGATGTTACTCTGCACGAGTGGCAACATTTCTCCACAGATGTGATGCCTGCATATGGACTTGCATATAAGTACATGTCCAACAAGAGCAAGGATTTGGGGACTTAAGGCACAAATGCAGATGGTTGTATTGGTGAATATGGGCTCTGCAATGCTAGATAGTCATACCAGACAGAGCTCACTTTAAGATTCTGGTACCAATGGTGCGTGTGACCCTCTAGGTCCAGCCACAATTTTTGAAACTACTATAGCATTTGCAATGAGACCCCTGTCTCTCCAAGAAGTCAATCTTAAGAATCACTAAAGGCTGTAAGTCCTCTCCCATCTGTCCTAAAGATGGAAACTCCTCAGTAAAGGATATTTGAGTTCAAGCTTCTCTGCTCTCAGGCCTTTCCATACAATTTTTCTCTCCACTAGGCAGTGATTTTGTATTTGAAGGCTTTCCTCGCTATCAACCTCAGTTTTTAACAACAACTCTAATCTGTATCTACTTCTAATACCAAAGAGATAACCAAACCTTTGGGTAGGACAGTACCAAAGGATATGCTCAGTATTTTGAGGTAGTTTTTCCTTCATAAAAAGAAATTTCCATTGAAGACAACAATGTACAACAGTTGAATATCTTTCACCCTTTTGAAATGTTTATTGATTAATATTTTATTGTATTAGAGTAAAAAGCCCAAGGAAAATGGTTTACTGAATTAATGTCTAATTGTTCAGTTTTGCAAGGCTGCATCTAGTAATCTAAGTGACAAATTTGACAACACAATATAACCACCATTGTTAATTTTCTATTCCTTTTTTGAAATTCTGTGCTGTTTTTATTGTTTTATGTTGTTTTGTTATTTTTTCATCCTCTTTAAAATAAATTCTCCAAGCTTCAGGTCCATTATAAAGGTTCTACCTTAGTAACTATAAAAATCAAAGTAGCCCATACTTGAAAATGTTGCTCCTTTGGTTAGAATTACAGCATAGACCTACGTTAGTAGCTGTGTAGGTCACAAGTCATCTTGAATATCCGTGTCCTGTTCACTGAAGGCCTGGCATCAGGGAGGGAGAGAGAATCTGTCTAGATTACTGGAATTATTTTCCCATGTAAATTCTACCAAAGTTGATCTTCATAATAGGGAATGATGGCCCAAGATCAAATTTCCCAGATATATGGGGCCTCCTGGGTATCATCATACTGAGTGTCCAATGATCTAAACACAGGGGCTTAATCTCTTCTAGTTGGCTTGACATCAGAGGGCTGTAGATCATGGTCATGGTCCAAGTCATCTGAATTTCCAGAAGTCAGTGGAGAAGCATCCTCAGGTTTTGGTTGTCAATCAACATCTTTAAGGACATCCTCAACATTTCCAGTTGTCCTGAACTGAAGTTGACACATGGCTAGCAAGCATATCATTCGTTTTCCAACACTGTAATTAGAGGACAATACAGTAGTTCCATATACTGCATTGACTGGGGCTCAGTTTATGCACCCAGTGTTCAATTATTAAATAGAACCCAGTGCTGAGCTAGAAAGGCAGGGAACTTCAACTTTCACTTTGACATTTTGGGGAGGGTGTGTGGAAGAGTACTTGATAGGAGAAAATATTAGGAGTAGTGATGTGTTTGTTGAATATTATGGGGTCTAGAATGTATCAAATGTTTTGCCTTAATAAGTTGTCTAAAAGGGTGAGAAAATTATAGTACAGTCTTAAAGCCATTTCCAACCCTCTAGATGCTTAGTAACTGTAGAAGCAAGGTGTGCACTGTCGTGTAGCTTCTTAAATCAGTACCAGCCAGGAACTTCACAGCAGAAGAGCATGGTGGGAAAAGTTCAGTGCACCATATCTGGGAAGCAGAACAGGGAAGCTATGTAGAGACCACAGGTAGCACTCAAGGTCCTACCTGTACTTTTCCAACACACCCAGACTCACCAAGCGATGTGTGCTTTAGGTTGACACACTGACAGCTGACAGTCACACATGGAGTTTTGGAAATTGGGTATAATACCTCCAGCCTCACTTTGGCTTGCTTTGGCTATTTTAGGCTTCTACTTTTTACTAATAAAAAACTGTGGCACATTGGGCGCATGAACCGAACCTGGATCTGGCCCTGTGGAACTTCAAGGTTCAGCTGGATGAGGAAGCGAGGTTCATCCCCAGGAGAGAAGAAATTTATTAGAACATCAACCTCATGGAGTCAAGACTAACCCAGCTCTATCAACATTTGATAGGGAATTATCCAGGAGTTTGAGATTCAGAGTACAGAGATAACTTGACACAAAGCACAGAACTAGACAACTGCGCAGCTGAGTGAAGAGGAGATGAATCAAAGGATTCATAACCTTTCTTCAGAACTAACGCAGTGATCTAAAAACTGATTATCCTGACCAGAATCTTAAGTATAATAAGGTTATGGAAAAAAAATCTGAGAATGCAGATGATCAGATTAATCTTCACAAATTGGAATACTCCAGTCTTATGTATTCAATCATCTGTTCCCTCAGTGAACTTTCCAATCAGAGTCTTTTACAGATCAGGGCAGCTAACCAGAAGCTCCATGACAACAGTGACAGACTGAGGCACTCACTGGGAAACAGCGACAACAAGCTCAACATAAATGTGTCATCAGGGAACACATTTTCTAAAAACTCCAGAATTTAACAGGCATTGTCTTCAGACTCTGGGCTGACAGGTAGTCGTACTCTTGCTACATGCATAAAAACTGAATCACTGGCCCTGTGAGCCAAGGCACAGGGTGAACTCTGAAGTCAACAGCCTGCCTGAGGGCTGCTTCAAGAACAGTGCATGTGTGAGAATGAGCATGACACAGAAATGGAATTCAGACAGTCATCTGATGCATTCAGAAAAGCTTTGATGTAGAAAATATTATATCTTTACCCTACACCTATCAAGGATGGACTACAAAATCTAATATATTGGGCGGACACAAAATATAATACCCACTTATTATCAAGATATGCCAAGGGCTGTTAGGTGTTAGCTATGGCCAAAGAAAGGTAATGCTGTAGGACCAATATTAATGGTTACAGTACCAGGTATTTTGTCACTGTCCATATAATTCAACAAATTTAATGATACCAGAGCTGT
>PVKN010042556.1:0-10404 GCA_004027915.1 Capromys pilorides | reverse complement strand
ATTTAGCTCACAGTTACTGGTGGTTTCGTAATATAAAGTAGCCTAAATGACATAGCAAGACTCTACGCTGCCATGTCCAAGATGATTTGCTCCATACCTCTGAGAGACTGCCACCAAAGGGCAAGGAAGTAGCTCAGTGGAATAAGTTCTTGCCTGGCAAGTGCAAGGTCCTGAGTTTGATCCCTGGTTTTAAAAAAAGACTGGGCGAGGGAGGACATCTGACAGTGCGTGCTGTCAGTTTAATGGTTGGTGCCTAAACGGCCTTGACCCTCGAGCTCCGGCCTGGTCCTCTGGCCACGCCCCTCCAGCCACTCTCTGCTCCTCCAGCAGCATCTGCCCCATAACCTACATGAGGCTTTGAGGGGACAACTAGACACAAACCGTAACAGGAGGCAAAGGGCTGGAAACTCCCATTGATTCTGTTTGAGAATCTATGTGACTGGAACATTTGCTACAGAAGAAACAAGCTGCTTCCCTCTACCACAGGCCTTCTCAAGAGAACTAATGTATCTGGCAATTTTTTTCTAGGGCAAGCATGCAACATTGGGGGTTAATTAACCTACCCAACAAACGGGAGCGTCTGTGTTTTAGGATAAATGTATACTTGCAGATGTTATTATTGCCTACTGGTATAATAAAGAATGGTCTTTAATGTTGATTCTTAGAAGAGAGAGAGAGAGAGAGAGAGAGGGAGGGAGTGAGGGAGGGAGATTGAACATAGAACTGTCACACTGAGCTGCAACTCAGCTTTTTTAAAATGTTGAGACGGGGTCTCACTAAGTCACTAAATTACCCCAGCTGGGCTCACACTTGTGATTTGGCAGCCCTGGCCTACCAGGGTGCTGGGATCACCAGTGAGCATCAAAACACCTACCGCAAATGTACACAGAGACAAAATTAGATGTAAGAAGTTTTCTTCTATGGAAAATCAAAAATAACACTTATCTGCAAGCAGGTGTAGGGGCCTGGGTTTGATCCCTGGGATTGCTGTGCCAGCCCCACCCCTGGGGTGCACTGAGACAGCAATCGAGACTGGGCGTGGTGGTGCACACCTGTAATCCCAATTCTTGGGAGGCTGCAGGCGGATCACTATGAGTCTGATCTAGTGTGAGACCCTGAACACTCTGCAGACCCTTCCCTAAATACAAAAAGAAAAGAAAAGAAGTAGACCCTCTTTCAGGTCCTCTTTTCCAAAATGATGAAAAAAAGGAGGAACAACGGTGGTGCCAAAAAGGGCTGCGGCCATGTGCAGCCTATTCGCTGCGCGAACTGCGCCCGGTGCGTCCCCAAGGACAAGGCCATTAAGAAGTCTGTCATTCGGCACATAGTGGAGGCCACCCCTGTCAGGGACATTTCCGAAGCGAGTGTCTTCGACAGTTATGTGCTTCCCAAGCTGAATGTGAAGCTGCGTTTCTGAGTTGTGCCACTCACAGCAAAGTGGTCAGATATCAGTCTTGTGAGGCGCACCAGGACCACACACCTCCACCCGACGTGGACCTGCTGGCGCTGCCCCACGACCTCCAGCAAAGCCCACGTGAGGGGAGCCGGGTCTTAATGGACTGAAGAAAACTCTCTTGGGAAAGAAAAAGTAAACTGAGTGCTATACTTTTAAAAAATAAATAATAAATAATAAATAAATAACACTTACGCTTTCAGAAATACTGACAGACAACATTCCGGGTTTTTCAAACAAAGAATTTAATGTAAGGATTTTTTTAATCAAGGCTTTTAAAGGCTTGGAACAGCAGAAAGAAGGGTTGTGGAGGAGCAAAAAATAAAACAGTAATTAGATTTAACAATTTGAATTTGAAGTTAGTAGTGTCGCTCAGGGGTAGAGTACTTCCCGGCTGTGCTGAGGTCCTGGGTTTGATCCCCATCATCACAAATAAATAATAACCTGAACTTGAATATTTTAATTAACTGGGTTAATTCATGAATAAGACCTTCATTCTGTCTCTGTCCTCTTGGACTCTGGGTCCCAGTTTTTTGTTTTGTATTGTTGTTTGTTTTGCCAGAGCCTGAATCCAGAGCCTTTACACTAAGCTACATCCCCATCTCTTTTTTGTCTTCTTATTTTGAGAAAAGTTCTTGCTAAGTCACTATCTTGCCCAGGCCCTCTTGAACTTATGACCTTCCTGCTTCAGCTCCCCGGAGTGCCAGGACCACAGGTGTGCATGCCACACCAGCTCTTCCCAGTCCTCTCTGAGTTCACCTCCCTCACAGTGCTCCTCCGGCCTTGTCTCAGGAAAGCTGAACTAACGAAGTTCAATACACAAACCCTGTGGAGAGAGCTACAGATCCCGCCCAGCAAGGGAGGAGTCGGAAGCCACAGAGGGCACTGGCTCGCAGGCCACTGCAGGTCAGGCTCAGGGGCAGCTCAGCGGGTCCAAACTCAGAATCTATGGTGCCATCTTGGACCTCCTTAACTCTTCACTTTACTGTGGCCAAAGGCACTTCCCAGGAGAGCCACTGTGATTTAAAACATGGAAACCAGAGCCAGGGCTTGGGATAGAGTGACACAAGTGCCTGGCAAGCAGAAGGTCCTCAGTCCAATTCCTGGTACTAAAAGGGGAGAAAAAAGGAAGCAATTGAAACCATTCCTGCAGGATCGAAGGGTCTATTTTTCATTTGCAGTTTACACTGTTAGGTTAATCTAATTTGATTTTTTTGTAGTATAATCTAACTTGAATTCATTGTTTTCACTAAACAAGTATTCGTTAACAGCTTTTTCTGTTTCCTGAGATACATAGAGAGAATGAATTACGGGGGCCAGAAATCCCTCATGGAGTCCCTAGGCTCAAATCAAAGCGCCTGATTTCTGGCCACCCCCTTGGAGTAGCCTTCCCAGCGCAGCTTGAGGGATTCTCAACTCCTCTCCTCAGCTCATGCCCCCCTCAAGACAACGGAACTTTAACCATTTACAGAGTGGGTTTATTTTCTATGTAAGGCAATGAATTCCCAGAATTCCCAGAGATTAGGGTGCAAATTCTACTACATGCTGTATTCTACTACATCCACCCTGTCTTTCAGCTAAATGTCCCAAAGCAACTGGGAAGCCCAAAATCTTGGGGTTAAACCTAGGGCCTTCTCACTGTGTTACATCACCAGCCCATTTTATTTTAAATTTTGAGAGTGGGGCTCACTAAGCTGCCCTGGCTGGGCTTCAGCTTCCCAGACTGCTGACATCACAGGCCTGCACCAACACACCCGGCCCTAAATCCTTTTTTAACTGTCCCACTCCCTGCTCCCCAAAACTTCACTGTTTGGCATCTTTCCCCGCAATGCTCCCAAAACGCCCTTTACAGTCTCCACCGTGCTTTTTCCTGAGACTACAGGAAAGCCAGAAGTCACGTAGGGGTGAGCCAGCTCCCCCCGGCCCCCCTCCGGGCTGCGGGAGGAAGTGCCCTTTGCTACTACTCGGTTCTGGTGCGCGCTGGTGCGAGTGCTAGGTGCTGCGCCCCGGGGCTGGGTGCTGCGCGCTGATGCAGGTACTACCCACCTGGGCTGGGTGCTGCGCGCTGGTGCAGGTGCTGCAGGCTGGTGCTGGGTGCTGCGCGCTGGGTCTGGGTGCTGTGCACAGGTACGGATCCTCCTTCTCCCCTGACCTCAGACTCCCGCCAGGCGCGCTCCTCGCCCCGCTTGCCTTGCAGGGGGGGCACCGGGTTTCCCCCGCAGCCCGCGATTTCCCCCACGTTGGCCTTTCCTCCCTTCCTGGACCGCCCAGCGCTGCCGTCTCCATGGCTCCCGACAACGCGGGAAGCTGTTGTGTCACACCCTAGGCTGGGGCAGCGCGTCCAGCTCCCTCCTGAGACCAGCTCCCTCCTTTCCAGGGGCCGGGGCCGGAACAGTGCACCGCAGCTGGCGTGGCCCGGCCTGCAGGTGAGTAGCTGGAGTTTCTCGGAAGTGTATTAAAGTCGCTGTGTGCCTTGGAAACCTGGAAGAGAGTGGAAAGCGGCCCTTCCCTGCTTTTTCGGATCCCTGGGAACTCTGGGCGGAGCCAGCAGCTGTCCCGGAGGAGTGAGAAAGGGATTCAGAGGCAGGCTTTTCCCCTCCTTGGGCCAGACTACAGAGCCTGCCGCCCTTGGCCTCCACCCCTGTAGTCCAGTCTCTGCAACCTTGAGGAAGGACGGAGGTGCCTTCCAGGAGATGAGCACAGCCTGGGCCCCTGAGGTGCCACGCCTCTATCTGGGTAACATTCCCTTATGATCCAATCCACCAGTGCTGGCTTAGAGCCCCTGTGTCTGCAGAAATGACATAAAAGTCTTGGGGTGATGTATTGCCTTGTAATAGAGTGCTTGCTGCATCTATGTATGTAGCTTGTGCATTTGTAAATACCCAGAGGAGGCTGGTGGGACAAGCTCCTTCATGCAAGCAGTAATGTGTATTTCTATATGTCAAAGCTGGGTTCCTTTTGACGTTTGCCTTTTTTTTTTTTTTTTTTTTTTTTTTTTTTTTTTTTGGCAGGACCGGGGTTTGAACTCATGACCTTGTTTTCTTTTTCTGTTTGTCTCTTCCCGGTTTCTTCGGGATGTTATACCAGGCATAGATCCCCCAAAAGAGCTCGTTTTGATGTAAGGTAATAAACATTTTAGACAGTCTCTGACTGGAAATTTTCCAGGTGGAAAACTCCAATAATTCTCAGCAGCAATAGGATTCTAATACATAGGTGGTCTACTTTGCTGGGCCAGAGTAGCAAAGTATCCCAGACTGGGTAGTATAAAGAACAGAAGCTTATATCTCATAGTTCTGAAGGCCAGAAGTCTGAGATGCCAGCAAGCTGGGCTGCATTCCATAGCTGCTTCTCATGGGCACAGAGACACATTGTCCCCAAGTTTACAGATAAAGGACGTGGGTTTAGAGAAGCGAGGCTGGTTGTCCACAGCCATCCTGCTAGCAATCCACTTAGAACTCAAGCAGTTCCTTCTGACCCCAAACCCAGAAGGCTCTCCACCCCCTACTGCAGTCCCTGGTGCATGATGGGGTTCACCAATTGCCAGTGAATAAGAATCAGCTGGCTGGAGCCATGAGCAAAGCCAGAGTTCCGTCCTCCACACTGAAGAAAAGCAAAAGCCTTAGGAGTCAGGAGACGTAATTCTGCTCTCAGCGGGGACCTAGACCTTTCTCTTTTTGGGCCTCACTAAATCAGACCCACAAGCTTATCACATGAGTTTCTGGTAGGTGAGAAACCTGAACTATAGTTACATGAAAGAGCAAATAAAAGATACAAAACAGGAAACAGGGAGATAGATCCTTTGCAAAAGGGGAGAGAACCAAGAGATGGAGGGAAAGGAAAGAAATGGGATGAAAAAAAGAATTAAGATGTGTTATCCAGCTACCCACAATGAATGCAATCAGGCACTAATAAGAATAAAAGTTAAAGCCGGGCATGACAGCATGAACCTGTAATCTGACTCTGGAGAGTTGCCATGAGGCCAGCCTGGGCTACATAGTGGATTCAAGACCAGCTCAAACTACACAGTGAGTCTCTAAGAACATAAATAAATTTATGTGTTTTTAAAAGGCTTACCAGGCCCGAGATGGGAACTAGGTCTCAGGGGGCTATCCAGTCTGGCTGCTCTGCAGCTGCTGCCTGATGCATAGAAGTCGGAAGCTAAACTTAGTTGATGGCATGAGTGCAGGAGAGGCAGAGTGAATCCCTCCTGGCTTGGCCAGCACTCTTTGATCCCAACTAGAGCTGTAATATTGTGAATTTTCCCTAACCCTAGTTTCTCAGCATCACTACATTCTGCTAGATCCACTTCCCTGGCAGGATATTTTTCATTCATATTAAGATAATTTGTTATGCAGCATTCAGGTGCTAATAAGACATAAGTGGTCTAATTTAAAATTGTGAACCACCTTCTGCTCTCATTTACGTGGCACCTGGCATGTGTTGCTGGCCTTCTTTTGAAAATTTAAAACATTCCACAGTGTCCTGTAAGTTGGTGGCGGTGCCTGTTTCTCGGAAGTGTATTGCACAGTTGGGACCCGTGACTGCAAGTCACAAGCATGCTAGAGATAAAAAGGGGTCAGTGGGTCCTCGAATTACTGTTGGGTTTTGTTGTTGTTGTTGTTCTTTGGGGGGTTTCTTCCCCCAATAGCACTGAATACCAAATGTTAATGTTAATTGCACTCTTTTAAAACTGTGTCCTCAGGGCCAAAGCACCTGCTTAGGCAAACTTAAGCAAGTACAGGCACCACATGCCACACTAGCCCCGCCCCGCCCACACACACACACACACACACACACACACGCACATACAAGAACTGTGTCCTCAGGTACTATCCCATTATAAAGATTTTAAAGGAAACATTTCCCCCAATTTTGTGGAAATTGGCTTGAATAAGTCCTTTACCCTTTTTATTTCTTTGAGACCAGAAAACTGAACCCAAGGCTTTCTCACTGGACTACATCAGCACCCCTTTTTAAATGGTTTCCTTTTTACTGTGAGACACAAAAGAGATAGGGTCTTCCTAAGCTGCTAAGTTGCCCAGACTGGGCTAGACCGTGTGACTGTCTTCCACAGCATCTCAACTGCTGGGAGTCCAGGCACCAGTCCGGTTTAACTGTCACTATGCTGACTCGTCCCATTTAACATAAATGAAGACCTTTAAGTTTTTCAAAGAAAGCAGGGCAAGCTCTGTGCCTTAAAAAAGCGTGTTGGCTTTCAGGTCCAGTCACTATTTTTGGAATCTGACATCCTAAAACAATGCCAAGAGTAAAAGAAGGAAAAGGAAAAGCTAAAGGGACTCCCCCACCCGTCGTCCTGAGCCTTCAAAAGTTCCTGAGAACCTACGAGAAGCGCTGCGCAGGCTCCCAGACACCCGCGTGCCCCGCCATCCGGAAGGACCTGAGAAGCAGCATCGCCTGCGAGCAGAGCCTCGGGAGGGTGAGCAGAAGGCGTCGTCCTCGCTATCTCAGGACAGGCTGACTCCCAAGAGCGAGGCTCCCTGGTCCCCTCCGCCCAAAGCCCTCTGTCCACCGTCTCTGCATTCCTGACCCGGGGAAGTGAGGCTCAAGGCCCTGCTCGCTCAGAACCAAGGGCCCGCTACGCAGGTCTCCGCCTCCCTCGCACACCTGAGTACGCCTGTCCTTTCCCACTGGTCCTCATCCGAGTGCTCAACCCTCTCCTGTCCTGTCCTATCCGGCATCTGGAAGGCCCAGCTCGGAAGTGGCCAGTTCCGTCCTCACTGGATCCAGCCTCCTGGATCCTCCTCTTTGTCCCCGACCTCTGATGCGATCCCGCACCCATCGTGAGCCCACATGATGCGGAGAGAGGTCAGGTCGCCAAACAGAGGGCAGACTCCAGAAGCCCCGGTTGTCAGGAAAGATGCTGATGTTACCTCTGTTCTGAGATTAAATCTGGAGTCTGGGTCCAAAGGGGGAACCAGCTCTGAAACAGAGCTAATAACTCTTGGGAATGGGGTACATGAAGGAGCAGAGTGGGGAGCCTAGAACCCCAAGACCCTCGGACCACCCTCACAACTTACTTGTCATCGGCCCCGAAAGGCATTCAGTGTAAAGGAAACAAAATTACTAGAAATGTTGCTTTTGAAAAGGGAAGCATTGATCCGAGGTGAGTTTTGAGTCACCCTCGTGCCAGGGTATTTTTCCTGAATGTGTTTTGGGAGTGGGGAAAAGATCTCCTAACTTCGGGCCTTCCCTGCACACGCCCCAGCCCCACCGGCCCTGCCGCCGCCATTCCACTGTACCCCCAACCGCACCACCACTCCAAGGCAGACCCTTTCCTGCCCTTTCTTTCCTTCTCAGGGATCCCCGCACCACTCACCTCACTGGAGCAGCTAGCCAATCAAGTGTTCTCTTGCACTCTTTATAACTAGCCTCCACTAATTAATCTTAAAGAAGAATCCTTAATCTTGTGCAAATTAGTCCCTTCAACAATATTTTCCTAGTTAAAAAAAAAAAAAAAACCTACAATCACTATCAGAAATACAATTAACCACACAGTCCACCGTGTAAGGACCAGTGTACCTCAGTACAAACGTGAGTCCTGTTCATGTTGTGGCAGGCTGACCTCCAACTTGCTGGGATCCTCCTACCCCAGCCTCCCAAGTGCTGGGATCACAGGCGTGTGTCCCCAGGTCCAGCCATCTGTAACTATTTTAGATGTGCTTCCAGTTCTGCCTGAGGGTAATATTCTCTTCCCGTGTACTCAGAGCCATTGCTGACCATGTCCATCTGTCATGTTTTCCACTCCAGTTCACACTCCTAAGGCCCGAGGACTCTCTGCCAGGCTGCACCCCTGTTTCCTTGGAACCTCTCCTGGCGACCATCCAGGAGGAGCGGTACACGGCTGGGAAGGAGCTCTGCCTCTGGGGCCTTCAGCTGAGCAACCCTGAGGTCGCCAGGCTTGTGAGTCATGGATTAAAATATTTCTTCAAACTTTAAAATTGAATACAGCATGTAGTCCAGTTGTGGCCTATTTGGTTACAGACTGATACACTGCAAGGATGTTTTTCCCCCCTAACAAATACTGTATTTTTATTGAAATATAAAACTATTTTTAAAAATAGTAGAACTGACAGCCATGAGACCCTGTAGATCCTGTATTAAGTACATTAAAGTACATTAAAAAAAGAAAATGTACTTATGCACAGTGGAATACTACTCTGCCAGAAAGAAGGACAAATTTGACCCGTTTGAAGGGAAATGAGTGCATCTTGAGACCATAAGTGTGAGTAAGTAAGTCCAAAACACAAGCTTAAATGTCGCAGAGCTTCTCTTATATGAGAAAGCTAATATAAATTCAAGAGGCAACCAAGAGATAGTTGAAGATAAGGGGATATGTCTTTTATAAATGGGGATGGGATCTAGAGATAGAGGAAGGAGGACAGGAGGAGAGGAAAAGGGAAAATGGAAGCAACTGAGATATACTGTGTCCATGTACCAACTCTGCAGAATGAATGTAGTCATGACGTACTGCAAACATGTGCTGAAGTTGATGTATGTAAAACTATGTATATTGTATACTTTTGTTGCATATTCATGTATGTATGTACTTACATAAATGGAATTGTACTGTTTTTGACCTACATTCTTATTCACATTAGGTTGTCAGGATTTCCCCACATTCATTAAATTTGACTCATCACACCCCACACCACATGTGTAATTACGGATTAGCATTTTTTTAACTTCCAACATTGTTATTGACAACGACGACTTCTGGAAGGGCAAATCAGACCATTCAGGCCAGGTCTCTTGCTAATGATAATACAAAACACACACACATAAACACACTGACATGTACACACACACACATGGCAGATGCTGTCAGGGAGGATGCAGATCGAGGGAAGAAAATATTATAGGGAGAGTCATGCCAGGGGGCATTTGATTTAAAAGAAGGCACTGAGAAACTTGAGAGGCTGCGCAGTGTTTGGCCAGTTCTCCCAGCACTAGGAAAACCTTTTTGAGGAAGCCTCAAAAAGGTTTGAGTTAGACCTTGAAGAATCACAGCCTATGACTGAAGCCAGGCCACACGCAGACAGGTGCAGGAGGGACGATGGGCTCCTTGCAGTCACCTCGAGTCCTGAGACTGGATTAGATTTGTGCTGCTCCCATGGGTCCAGGAGGAAATGATGACACTCCCTAGAAGACAATTGAAGTTAGAAGGCAGTGTCTGGAGTGAAGCATGAAGTAAAATAAAAATTCAGAATACAAACATACATCCATAATCCCAGCTATTTGGGAGGCTGAGGCAGAGAATCTCAAGTTCAAAGCCAGCCTGGGCAACTTAGCAAGACCCTGTCTCAAAATAAAATGTTTAAACAGAGCTGGAGAGGAGGCTGGGGAGATAGCTCAGGTGCACAAGTGCCTGCCTGGCAAGTGCAAGGTCCTGAGTAAGATACTAACAAACAGAATGCAGCAAATCATCAAAAAGATTGTATACCATGACCAAATGGCATTCACCACAGGAAAGCAGGGATGATTTAATGTACACAAATCAATCAATATAATGCACCACATTAACAGAACCAAGAATAAAAACCACATGATTATCTCAATAGATGCAGAAAAAGAACTGGACAAAGTCCAACATCCATTCATGACAAAAATCCTGAAAATAGTGGAATGAAAGATCCTTATTTAGGGCCTCTGAGATAGCTCAGCAGACTAAGCACCTTCTTCAGCAAGCACAAGGGCCAGAGTTCAATCCCTGGCACCACATGCCACACCAGCCCTGCCCCTGGGGCCTCTGAGCTAGCAACAGAGTCTGGGCATGGTTGCATGCACCTGTAATCCCAGAGCTGGGGAGGCTGAAAACAGGAGGATCACTGTGAATTCAAGCTACATAGTGAGATCCTGCAGAAAACACACACACACACACACACACACACGCACACTTATCTCAATATGATAAAAACCACCTACAGCAAACA